>LIEC01010977.1:0-98643 GCA_001925005.1 Drosera capensis | reverse complement strand
CCCCCCCCAAACAAACGTGAAACTTATTGACCATACATGCTTATGAAGGAAAAGGAAAATGGGTTGAATTTGGTACAAATGTTTCTCTTGTCCTTTGTGTGTTAGTGAAAGAGGAGGAGTTAGAAAAGTGATAGTAGGTTGTGATGATATGATATAAAATAAATAGTAAAGATAATTGAGTAAATTTAGTCAAAAAAGTTTTCATTTACAGTATGGTTGTAATATTTATGGGACGAATAAATTAGAAAAATTGTTCCAATTTTTTGGGACGGAGGGAATATTTCATATAGATTTGTGTTAAATTTTTTTTATTTGTTAAGTTAAATTAGATGCTTTTAAGATTTAATCTCGATCGTTTAATTCGTATTTAAAGTTCAAAGAATTTATTGGATAATGATTTTTTTTAGTTTAAATAAAACTCAATTATTTAATTGTCTTATAAATTTTTGAAGAGACTAAAACACCCTGTCATGTCGTTTGCTTACAGTGGTTTTAGAAAAACGAGAGTGGCATGTCATGCCATGACATGCAAACTGCCATGCCTTTTATAGTTTTGTGTAATTAGATATATAATAGATAGATGTGTAGGTCTTTTCGAGACAGAGAAAGTACTGTAATAGAAGTTTTGTGGGTTTCTCTAATGAAGAAGTTGGCTAAATTTATGTTTCTGATGCAGGTGACAACATGACTGAAATTACTGGCACCAATAGACCGAAGGATGTCTTGTTTGATTGGTTCCTTAACCCACTTCTGATTATCAAAGACCAGATCAAAGCTGAAAACTTGTCTGAGGATGAGGAAGTATACCTTGGGCAATTAGTCTTGTTGAGCGGAAATGCCAACAGATTAACAAGTGTGTACCCTGGAAGACCTCCTGAATCCGAGCTAAAAAGAGCTGAGCTTGATGCACTGGCTCGGAGGTAGTAATCCAGTTCATTGAAACATGGATTTTATTATATTATTTTTTCCCTGTTCCTTTTTTATCAGCTCTGATGATTCGTAATTACCATTTGTGCAAGGCTACGCGGGATCACCAAGTCAATTTCTAGGTACCCTACTTACAGACGACGTTTTGAAAGCTTGACTAAAACCATATTGGAGGAACTCGATAATAAAAATTGCAGAAGTCAATCTAGCAGTGGGAGCCGGACAATTCGAAGAACAAGAAGCAGCGTTCTGCGGATTGTAAGCCAGAAGTCAATAAAAGGCAAGGGTAGCAGAAGTAGTTCTGATTTGGAATCCATTCGTGCCCGTGATAGAGATGAGGAAATAGTAACTAGCATAGTTGAAGCTACATTGTAATCGCGCAAGCAATTGCCTAGACTTGATTTTTGGAAATGAAATACTCCATCTAGCATTACTAGGCAGATTAAAAGCAAATCCCAACAAGAGGATATTGGAGTGTAACAGAATATTTTTTCATTACACAACCCTTAACTTTCACTTGACACAATGATAGGATAAGGCCTTATTTTAGTGAAGGGATTATGTATCACATCTTAACCTGTTAAGGTTGTATCTGGTAACATAGAATAGAAGAGACGAGAGAGAAAGAAAAACAAAAGTGATGAAGGTTGAATCTTGAATCTGATGATGATCGATGCTTGATGGTCGACGATGAGCGACTATGGGTGGTGGTTGACGGTGGAGTGTATGATGGTGAGCGACACGGTGGGTGGGCAATGTGGAGGACGGCAATGGACAGGCTGTGGGTGGGCAATTAAATTGAGGTCAGCATGTGTGACCGCATGTTCATTGCCTGTAGACGATAGCGGTGAGTGACCGCGGCAATGGTAAAGGTGGGCAACAAGCGGCTTGGGTAAAAGATGTTTTGTAGTTGAAATGTCTTATCCAATCAAGGGGATTATTAGTGACACGGGGATAATTTGTTTTGAGGATTGGATTAGAAGGATCATTAGTCCTTGATTTATTAGTCTGAAGATTATTAGTCCTGCGATTGTTTGACACAGGATTATTGACCCTCTAACTATATGATTAAGATAGCAAGGACATATATAACATCACTCGAGATTACTAAGGGATCAATCATTGATCACATAATTGTTTCGTTGAATAGGAAACATGAAAGAGTTCACTACCTTATCTAATTTGACTAACTTCCATGAGAGCATGCAAAATCAACACTAATTCAAAAGTAGTCTAACCATGAAAGCATGCATTAAACTATCATCGAGTTGATTCAAAGCATAAAAAGATTTACTTTCCTTTAATTACATATGACAAGAGAGCTTCAGTCACACTTAATCAAACTCTGTGAATCCACATAGACTAACAAACTAGAGCAGAGAGAGCCGGGGACGATGCCAGATTTGAGCATCGGGAGGGGGGTGACGAGTATAACACAAATACATATTATAGACACAAAATTTTAAATTCATTAATTTGCATTAGAAGTTCATATGATTGGAAAATGAAACATTGATAGTGCAATAAAGATCTAACAAATAAAAAAAATTGTAATTAAATTTAAATTTGACAATAGAAAATAATTATTGCCTACATAAATAAAAGTGTACAATAGAAAAAGACTCCATCCACTAATGCAAGGAATAGAAAAAAAGGATATAGTACAATATATACACATAACCCAACACTTGGAATCTTAATCATCAAAGGAGAAAAAAATGGAAAGCATAGAGAATGATAGAAAGATTAAAAAAAGATAAAATAATATTTAATCCTTGTAAAGTATTGAGTGATGATATATGACCCCATCAAGTTTAATAATACACGTTTAATCCTTATATCGTCAAATAAAATCATATTATTTTGACATGAAATCACATTAAAGAAGTTCATAAAACGATCATAGGTATATTCTTTACTAGATTTGAAAGAAAATTGAATTATTTTGACATAAAATATCATTTTAAAAAAGAAAATAATATTTAACCTCATATTTTCGATTTTTTATATTTTACTCTCTCAACTTTAAAAATAGACACTTAACCTACCTAAATTTTGAAAAAACATTGATTTTTAACACATGATCTTCCTGAAAATATATGATTTTTTACCAGAAAATCCTCCTCGTAGAGGGCATGTGACTATTTCCAAGTTGAGGGGGACAAAGTATAAAATGATGAAAATTCAAAGACGTTAAATGCATTTTTCCCTTTAAAAACTTAATAATGGGATCATATATATATTTTCAAAGTTTAGATGAGTCGTATGTCACTATCAAATAATTCAGGAGGATTTTATATTATTTTTTAAAAAAATGAAAGAAATTCAAAACAACTCATGGGAATTTGAACCCAAGACACAGTTTTATAATGGTTGAATGTAAACGAATAGGGTAAGGTAACTATTTTACCTCGTGCACATTTGAATATATACTAGTCATTTACCAACCCACGGGGGGAGGATCTGGCCCCTCCCAGTCCCCTGGCTGTGTCTCTGAAGAGAGTTTAACTCTAACTTTATTAGTTAAAAGAAGAATCAGTCAAATTAGCGTTTTTAATACATGAAACGAATCTAGATTTACAACCTGAATAAGAATCATGCATAAAAATAAAGTTTTTATACATTCGTAAAGATATCAAAATTCATTATTACAAATTAAGAACAATTCAATATCTCATAATCTCATTCATCATCGAGATCCGTTACATGATTTTGCTAAAAAAAACTACTCAATAAGCATGGTTACAAACACATTCATCATCAAGTGCGAAGTCCTAATCATCATACAAACAGAGATTTGAGAGATAAGATAAACTCCCTTATGAATTAAAGGCGAAAGATCCAAACTTACAACAAAAGTTTCAAACCATAACTAGAGGATTTGGAATGAATCTCTGATGAAAATAAAGTCTAAAGTAGTCTAATATAATCTAAAATACCCCAAACAATGAATTTACAGGTAATATTTATAGGCCTAACCAATAATCTAACAAAAGATATGAAAATCTCATAGAAAATATACTTATCATGGCCTATTACCCTTCAGTCTTAACCCATGACTTTTTCCATGCCCTAGAAAAAAATTCTTCATATGGACTGGAAACCCCCTCTTACGAGGCGGCAACACCCCCTTACGAGACGGCAACACCCGTGACTAAGCTTCTTTGAAGAAGAGAGCTACAAAATCCTTCTTCACGGCCCGTGACACTTCGACAAACTCTCCAACAACGCCCTTTCACTTGTCACGATCGAGACCCTTGTGAAACCTTGTTTTGCATAAAAACTCTTAATTTTATCACTCCAAATCATCCCGCACACATCCAAATGTGTTCCATCATCTCAAAATCTCCATAAAATCATTATCCTACATCAAAAACATAAAAAAAAAAAAACAATAATACCACATCCAAAAATACAAAACGCTTATTCAATATGAGGAAAAATTAGTGAATTTGGGTTTACTCAAGACTCAATTTCTTTGTTCTTTGAATCTAAAAGATGCCTCTGACTTACTTAGAGAATATTACATGAAAGATGAAGTGATTCAAAATCACTTTACTTATAGCGATATATTAAATGCATTATGTAAGGACATACAGTGTGCTCGTTATGAACAATTCATTATCAAGCTTGCTATAGCCTATAATGGCTATCAATTTGATTTGCCAGCTATGGTAAAATGACACAAAGCTAAGGACACAAAATAACAAAATTATAGGGATTATTAGTGATCAGACTATTAATCTCGAGACTATATAGCTTTGGATTCCTGGGATAATTCTTTATCCAGTATTTGTTTGCATGGAACTAACTAGTGGCATCCACTCTCCCCCATTAATTAATCCCTCAAATGTGGGACTAAGTTGTTAGGTGGGATTATTAATTCTCCCTATAAAAAACTGAAACAAACCCCAAAAAAATATGAACTAAGGAGTTAAATGGGATTATTAATCCTATTCCCTTTATTTAGTAACAAAAAAAAAAAAACATACCCTTTAGGGATTAAGTTAAATAGGTTGGATCAATAGTCCCGGAGAACATGTGCTCAAATGTTAAAAATGAATATTAGTTCTATTTCATCCATTTAATCCTCTAAACAAACACAACCTAACGGAATAACTATGGTTGCACGGTTGTTAACAAGTTGGTATTTTCCCTATGGATTTTCAATAAAATTTAAGAAAAACAAATGCTTAAAATTTAAAAATAGACCTTTATAAGTGTATCATGTAAAGACTTTTGCAGTAGGTTACCTAGTTGAATCTGATGTGGTCTATTGCTTCCTTATAACTAAAAGAATTCAAAGTCATTAATTTTTGTAGGGGAAAATGGCACATTAACACCCTAAATTTGTTTGATGTTGGCACATGGACACCATCAACTATCAAAATAGGTACTTAAGCCCTCACCGGGGAAATGTGCAAATAGTTATATAAGCCATCAAATTTTATGGATATTGAAGCCCATATGGCCCCAAATCATCTTAAACCCTAATTTTTGACATTTAACCTCATTTAGTACCATAATTACTCGATCTCGTGATAAGCCCTTGTAGGCTATTACAAAAAAATCAAAATCAAAAGTGAAAACATGAACAAAATGCAATGAACAACATATCAGAAATAGTAAAGTCGAGGCAAGGGTTATCCCTATGTCCTTAAGACATTATTGTCCCATACTGTTGCTCACGGATCCTTGGTGACCGTCACCTAAGATACAACAACTACTTCCTCTGTGATGTAGCACTACAACATAATAGACCAACGTACCAGAAAGTGCTTCGAGCTCTCTCGACCAATGAACTAGAACAGTAACTATGGGACTCTGGTGTTGTATGCAGAAGGATTTTTGTGGGCAGAGGACTGAAGGAACAAACGCTGAAAAGGAAGAATGGGAATGAGTTGCTGTATTCAGGAAAGCAGTCCCATGCATTGTTTTTATTGGCAGATCAGAGGGGGACAACGATGACACGCGTCATGCTCAGGTTGGATGACATGTCAAACTACTGCTTATTAGGATTATCTAACCCAACGAATAGCCAGCAATCCAATGATCCAACCTTAAAATAAAAATATATCAGGATCTATCCGATCCGAACAGAACCGAGCTGGACCAAGTAATAGCGTGTGCGTGTGTGTGTTGTGAGTCTTGCCTACACTCTCCCCCTCACACAAAATTGGGTACCACTAGGGGCCTCAATCCATTTCTTACTAACATTCTTTTAAGGTATGTTTCTCCATACTAAAATTCAATGTGGGTAAACCACATCTTCTTTCACTTAATTTGAGCAACTTTGGACATTGATTTCTCATTCATCTGAAATTAATTTTGAAAACTTTAACGTACTACGATCATCTACTTAGAATGTAATTCCGAACGAGTCCAAAATCATCCCAATTCGATAATCGAAACTTGCTTAAAATCATGGTCATTAATCCAATAATCCTTCACATGAATGAAATTAATGCATGCAGACATTAATTAATCCTTCCATTGACTTTGTCAATGGAAACGAACCGACCTAAGTCGAGAAAGACCGACACGTGCAAGCGTGTGTTTATTGTGAGCCTCACCTAGGCTCTTTCTCTCACAAAAAGAAACAGGTTCGATCTCATTACTAACCCATAGATGGCAATACGTCGACTATGGTCCTCATGCTCCTCCCTTATACATTGTCTCGATTTCATTTACAATCAACCTCGATTTCATATACAACCTTCATCCCTAACATATCAACAATGTCCAAGTCGAAGGTATCAAGCATGCTCCCTTTATTGACTATTGTATGTTAAAGACAATCCCGATTAAATTTAGGATTGGCCTTCAACAATGACATAAACCTCCTCCTCGACAAGTCCAAAGAGTACTACTGTTATCCCCTTGCAAAAGAGAATCCCAAAACTTTATTCTTACTTTCTCCTATTTTTAAGGTGGGCAATGGTCTTGCCCTTGTCTTCCTTTATGATGAAGAGTTCATCACTCGTTTGAATGACTCCTTGCTCAACACCGACGAGTTTGACCTCGAAAAAATTTTCCAAAACACCTTGTCGATTATCGTGGAGGTTTAAGGTACAAGAACTGGGTTAAAGGTTCGTAATGCTTACTTTTTCAATTGAGCATTAACTGTGTTAATGGAAGACTGACGGTAAGGGCTTACATGCCTATTTTGATAGTTGTGGTAACGGCTTGAAACTTTTATCAACGATAATATTTTTGGAGATTATAAAAGGAGAAATTTTTCTAAATAAAAATCACTTTACTCTCTCATACACACACTCTTTCTAAAACGCTCTTATTCTCTCTCTAATCATTCGAATCCCTCTACTGCATAAAGAACTGCAAAACTCTAACTTTCAATTCTCTCAAATTCACTTTCAAAACTCAAGAATTTCATCAAATACTTTTTGAAAATGGCCAACACTCCTTCAAACATCTCAAAGAAGAACACCAAATCATATGAGCAATCAAGCCCATCAAGAAAAGTCGAACTCCAAATTGGTGTTATGTTTGACTTCAATACTTCATGAGATGAATTCGAAGAGGTGAAGGAAGTAGCCGATCTAATCCAAGAAGCCGGACTCAAATATTTCTGCGAATGAACAAGCAGAAGTCTTTGATTTCATCGAAGAGGCGAAAGTTGCAGATAACCTGCAACTGATTTCATACAGCTCTACTACTAAGAAAGTTGTAATCTTCATCAAAATAGATGACTTTGCTCAGTTTTTTAACCTACCAAATGAAGGATCAAGTTTCTTCCTACTGGCAATAGTGACTACAGGACGGCATGCTATGTTAGCTAAAGAGAAATGGAATGAAGGAATAAGGACAATGAAGAAATACTTATCCAAACAACACAAGATGCTCGCTGATATCGTCACGAAGGTCATTCTCTCCAGAGAATTCAGCAAATATCAGATTACCACTGATCAGCAAGAAATTATGTGTGCGATCCTAACAAAATATGAAGTCAATTGGGCAAAATTGTTCATGCATCAGCTTGCAAAAGCTGTGCAATCAAAGAAACCACTCAAACAGAAGGATAATAAGCATCTTTCTCAAACAGAAATTGAAGTTGACAAGGAAGGGAGGCCATGGATGGTGGCCAATCAAATAGATGTTAAGAAAATAGGCAAGCAGCCTATTGGACTTACAAAGAAGACTACAGCTGTGCAAACTATCATCAAACCTGTGGAACACTCACAATAGTCTGCAGACCAGAAGGAAGTCCGCAGACCACTCTCCAAAAGCAGCAGTAGTGCAAACCACTGCAGTAGTTCCAAAGACAAAAAGATTACAAGTCAGCAAGGCTCAACCAATCAAGATAAAGAAGCTCAAGGAAACCAAAAGAAAATTCATCATGTAGACTTCAGACGAGGAAACAATCTCAGATTATCTGGCTACACAGCCGACTAACATGGAGGTAGAAACACAGTCTACAGTAGTGCAGACTAGGCCAATTGCTAAACTCTTGTCTTCAAAGACTCTACCATCGAAGGTGCGAGAAATAGCTACACTCCATGATGCCAATGTGGCATTGGAGTTTCTGAAGGCCGGAGCAGACGAGGACCTTCGAAACTTAATCTTGGAAGCTCAAAAGAGTTACCAAGAGGTTAGGGAAGGACCACGAGCCCAACTGAGACAAGAGCTTGGTGTAAAAGGATACTCAAGGGATGAGATAAGGTAAATAGAAGCTGATCTTATCGAATTATAGACAGGACTACCTCAGGCCACCTCTATTGCAAGGTCACTCACAATTAGGCCTATCGCAGAAGAGGCAACTACAACAACAATCCTACAATATTGAAATGGATTTTTCCATAATTATAAAAGATCGACCATCTACTATAACTGAGGTATGGTCAACTACAACTACTGAAGTAAGACCTTCTCTAGAAAAGGTTATTGATATAGTTCTGCAGACAGTCAAAGCCGTAGAGGAAAGAGTTCAAAAGTACACTACTGCAAACTATCAACTGCTAGGAAAATTGTCACAAGAAGGAATACAGATGAAAGCAAAATGGGAAGGGATGATTCAAGAATTTGTAAAGCAATACAAAATTCCCATTAGAAGACCTACAAGATCTATCAAGCCTAAGTTGATTCCTCAAGGACCAAAAATCCTGTATAAGGTTAATCCAGATAAGTCACAAATGCTTATTGGAGAAATTGATGGAATGATAGAGGGCAAAATCCATCAACTAATTGAACTGCAAAAGAAGGAGGCCAGCAGATCTACAAGACCAAAGGAACCATATATCCTGTTCAGTGGAGCTCTTGAACTCAAATACAACTCAGGCACATTGAGTTCGTACATACACCCGAAGTAGAGGCCAATCTAAAATGAATTTTAGCTAAGTATGTTCAAATGGCTACTCATGAGATATATGATTATCTCTCCAGATCAACAGTAGGAGGACAATAGCCATCTGGTGATGATGGTCATCAACAGCACCCTGATACTCAGGATGATGGTGATGAAATCATCGATCAAGTCGTTGAAGAAGGAGTACAGGTGCAGGCTATAACAGTCGAGACCACAGCAGCAGAGTCTCCTGCAGTAGAATCCAAAGTTGATGAACCTGCAACAAAGGAACATGCAGATGAACCATCTGTAACTAAGTTATCTGCAGCTCGATAAGAAGCTGAATCAGCAGAGGTACCTATAGTAGAAGAAACTACAAAAGAGCAAGAAGATGAGTCTTCAGCAGAGGAACCTGCAGCAGAAGAGACACAGGAAGATGAAGTTGAAGATAAAGCAGCTGAAGCTGAAGATCAAGCAACTGAATAAAACCACAAAAGAACTTCCTGAAGTTGAGGAACAAACCACATAAGAACTCCTTGAAATTGAGGAATAAGTAGAGGAATTGCCTGCAGTAAATATCTAACAGCAGTTATATCCACAACAGCCATTCCAACTGCAGAAGAGGTATCACTAACCAACACTACAGCTGAGACAAAGGATGTAGAAGACTCCATACAAGTTGCAGCTGAGGAAAAACAAGCAACTCCCTCTCGTCTAGATATACAAAGTCTGGCAAACATTTTGTTTACACCATCTTCCTCATTTGGAAAGGTGCAAACAAGAGCAGATCCACGCTCTATGGGACTTGCACAGGGATTACTTAGCAGCAGTGCATCAAAAACTCAAACAACACCTCCATCTAGAGTAAAGAATCTGAAGGATGCATTTGAAGAAGACATTCAAATCATTTCTGTTCAGCCAAGACCATCTACAGAAAGGATACACTCTTCACCCTTAGAAGACACCACAGGGTATAGATTAAGGCTTCTAGATCAAGACTTCTACAATATACGCGAATAGAACCGGGATGCACTCCATGAGTTACTTGAAACTCTAAGGCAACATAAAACATAAAAGGCAAACCAGAACTCAAAGCTTCGAAGATTTTTGGACATCACTTGACACTCTGGCAGCAGGGGCTATTGATCAAATACAACGAGCCAATGCCCTGAACCTACAACAATACCGCATGAGCTCATCCAACCTCTACAAATTCAGAACCCAATACACAGCTGATCTACGAAAGCTCAACAAAGCCTCGTAGACTACCCAGCAGCAGCTCAATGATGAGCATATGCGCATCAATGACACAAAATTCAGACTACTTGAAACCAAACTGCAAGTAGTTCAGAAGAACATATTCTCTTAACTCAAAGCTGTACGTACTTCTCTTTAAGCTCTCACCTCCACCCTTAATGCTAACAAAAAGCGGGAAAAGCAGCCTCCAGCAGAGACGCAGAGGACTCCAAGGACTACAGTCGAGTAGCAAAAGACCCCAACTGTAACTCATGAGGAGAAGTTTTCTGCAACAAAGAGAATACATGCCTCTGAGAAAGAAAAGGACAGGTTTGCCAAAGGATCTAGGCATCATGAGGAGCAGACCTAAAGACATAGGATGATGGGGGAGCAATCTTATGAAGAACGTAGACAACACCACAGAGAGTCAGAGGAAATACCTCAGAAGTGTAGTAAAGAATTAGAAGAAGAACGAAGGCATCAACGCAGCAAGGGAAATGAGCATCAAAGGTAAGAATAAACATCTCTACTGCTCTTTTTTTTTTTTTTTTTTTTTTAAAAACAATGTAATCAAGTTGTAAGAAAAGTTGTAAACTTCTTGTTTTACATAGGAGTTTTGTTAGCATCAATTTAGGGGGAGATTGATAGGAATGTGTAATTCCTTCAATTGTATAGAAATTGATGGAAAAAAACTGAGATATATTAGCCGTAATGTAGTTAGAATTCTTAGGCTAGAAAACACGTAGATAGTTACAGTCTAGGATGGATCTTGAGGAGCAAACGGCTACAAATGATGAACATTGTGTATGTCATCAGATGCAGACTACTACCGAGGTTTTTGGATAAGCTGCTAAGGCATTTATGGTTAACAAAGGACCTTCAAATACTTCAGGATCTGGGATTGAGCTTGCAAACGAGGACCAACATGGCAAAACATAATGTGCATCAAATCTGAGTACAGACTAAGGTTGCAGCAGGGACTTGGTGAAGACTAGGGTTGCAAAGTGCAGACTAGGTCTTATAATACTGGATGCAGACTATAGGTTGCAGCAGAATGGAGTGCAATAGAGATGGTTGTTAGGGTGGGGTCAAAGGTTAGAAGTCATTCAAACGAAGATTTAAGGTTTAAAAAACAACAATACAAGATTCTGAAGTAGATGGACTATCAACATCAGTTGGGGGACACGCGTGACAAGATGTTACATCAGAAACAGTACCGTGTTTGGTGGGTTCATTCTCTGAACCTATAAAAGGGAATCGTTGAGGCTCATTGAAGTAAGGTTGTTGAATGAGATTAAAAGACAAGCGTGCAAACAATCATAAATTCAAAAATTACTCAAGAGAGCTAATTTTTGAAGATCACAATGAAAGGAGTATCATTAGTCTACAGAAGAACACAACTTGTAGTAGAGTCCAGTAGATTGGATCAGTGCAAAGAATCTAAGTTCTTCATCTTTTGTACAAGTTAGATAGCTTGTAAAAGAAGTTTCTTGAAAGCTACAAACAAGAAGATAGTGATACTCACCTCTTGGCTTGACTACACTGGTCACCAAGGAAAGACTTGACTAAGCTCTCGATTATCATTTGATATTGAGTGTCCGAACCAGTATAAATACTGTATTTATTACTTGCTTTTATTGCTTAATATTTAGAACTATTAAAAACAAATCATCACAGCCAAATAGAGACAAACTCAAAGAGTTTGAAGTCTCTGTTGACCACTAAGTATCATCTGCAGACTATCTAAGTTATCTGCATAGAACAGTAGTTTGCAAAGAACTAATATTACGCATCAAAATTTGAAATAATTTTTGAATCAACCTATTCACCCCTCTAGGTTGAATCTTGGACCTTACATTTTATATTTAACTCCATTGTTTCTCCGATTTTTTTTCTTCCTAATAGGTGGTAGAACTTGAAAATCATCTCCAAACATTTCAAAATATTCCAAAATCTTCTTGAGCACTCCAAAATATTTTTCACACCAAAAGTCTTCAATTTTTTAAGATTTGCAACAAAAACATGAAACTCGATGGTACCTAAGTTCTTAATATTAAAAGAAAACAATAGGACACTAAATTATATTAAATACAAGTCAAAGATAAGAAGTTAGTTAGAGAAATTATGCGTGTTTACTCACTCATCAAGCCTTTATTACGCGAGCTTTTAAAGGAACTGAACGAGTCAAGCCCATAATGAACTCGAGTTGAGCTGAGCTTGATTATTCATAAACGAGCTCGAGCCGAGCTTAAGCAAGCTATATGATTAAACGAGTCAAGCCCGAATAGAACATGTTCGCTCAAGCTCGGCTCAATTATCACCCTTAACTATTCTACCTGTGTAATATGAAAGAATGTTAAGGTTGAATCAAAATTCCAAAAGATTGTGAAATACCTCTTGGGTTGGTTACACTAACCATTAAGAAAAGAGTGGACGTATGTTTTATAGTTCATTGGACTCTAATGTCAGAATCACTATAAATCCCTTAACACTTACTCTTTCCACATGCTTTCATACTTTGATTTTTTTTTTTTTTTTTTTTTGAACCATTCATACTTTGATGGTTTGATCATCAAGTAACCAAGATCATAACAGATAACCAGATTTCATAGTCAAAGGATCAAAAAGTCCTCGATCATCAACTGGGTAAGTACTCTGTTGATATCACTAGAGTTGATTCATGATATTGATCAGCAGAGCGGAAAGAACTTCACTGTTCTCACTTTGAATTTTAGAAACCTATTCAATCCCCCCCCCCTCCCTTCTAGGCTTACATTGACCTATTAGGATTTACATTTGGTATCAAAACCCCTCTCTTTAGGCCTAATAGCTTTTTGGAGAAAGTATAGATCTTTGACTGTTTATGTTTGTTACTAATGTAGAGAAAATATTAGTCTACCCCTGTGCACGAATGACAAGTTGAACTATTCCAATAAAAGGGATAGGGTGCACATGGATGCTATTAAAAATAAGATTTTTCAGAACCATTATTCAAGGGCCCTTTATTCCTACTATACCTAATCCAAAAGATCCAAATAAGCAGATTGCCAAGAATGAGGATCAGTTTACTGAAAAAGACTGGCAGTTGGTCTTTTTGACAAAAGAGCAATCAATATTCTTTACCAATCATTGAAGCCAATCTATTTGAAACTGTCTCTAGCTGTAATAAAACTATAGAGATATGGAATGCTCTGATTGTTTGAATGGGAAGAACAGCAGAGATAAGGAAGAACAGAAAAAACTCTTCTCATTGAACAATATGAAAAATATAGATGAGGGATGATGAGAACCTCACTGAATTTTATGAGAGCTTAAATGTCTTGATCAATGAGTAAAATAATCTAGATCATATGATTGAACAGAAGAATTGAATCGTAAATTCTTGAGATGTCTTATGAAAGAGTGGGATGCCAAAACAACTGCCATCAGAAGATCCAGGAACCTGAGTACTTTCACTCTACCTACACTATATTGTATATTTTATCTTTATAAACAAGAGATCACCAGAGAAGGGCGGAGACTCGAGAGAAGAAAAGGAATCTTGCATTCAAAGCAGTAGAATACAAGATGAAACCTACAGCAGAGTGTAGCTCCTCAAGCTCTAAAGAGGAAAACTCAGACTAAAAATATGGCTATGCTGGCAAGAAAATTGAAAAGATTTCTGAGGAAGAAGAAGAGAAGAAAATTCAAGAAGGATCAATTTTCCAAAGAGAAGGCAATGAAACGAGACTCGGCCTATTTTAATAAATTATAGCAAACCAGGCCACTTTGTTGTAGACTACAAAAAGTCTCGTAAGGAGGATTACAAGGGGAAAAAAATCCATAAAAAGAGTTCAAGAAGCAATAGAAGGCTCTGATTGTAAAGACATGCAAAAGAGGACAAATAAACATCAACAATTATGCCTCATGGTAAGAAGTGAAGATGGTAGAGAAGACAGAGAAGTGATAGATTTGATTTTTATTTTCATTTGATCTCACATTTGATGATCCCAAACAAGTACTTGATAAGATATCTGCTGATTATATTCATCTGAAAGGGATGTTCAGAAACCATTCTGAAGAGTATCAATTTGCAATAAATAAGCAAGGTGAATCCTAAAAGAGAAAAGCATCAAAGCTTTCTAAAGAAAGCGACCAAATCCAACCCTACAGTCAAAAGATAGCAAGGTAACTTTTTTCGCTCTGCTAACAAGAGTTACTCGTATATGAGTAACAACTTGAGGTAGCAGAGTTCATACTCAGTTGACAAAAGTTGGAGCTACTGGAGACCATCCTTTTATAGGGATTATCACCAATTCCACCATGAAACCCTTATTGGATGCCTTTACCACTTTTAGGACATAATGCTACAAGTGTGGTGAGTGTGCGTATAAGTCTTATGATTATTGGAATAAACTCAAGAAGACCACTTGGGTTTGGGATCCAATAAAAATATGAACAAGGGCGTATGATGAGGACCAAGGTGCAAAATGAATTATTATTGCCGGAGCATCAATATCAAACTTGATACCTGGATATCAAAACACATAACTGAAAATAACACTTTATTGATAGATTATAAAAGAATGAATGGTGTCCCTATCATTTTTATAGAGACTGAAGATGGAAAAAGCAAAGATTATGGAATTCTAGGTACCAGCTCTCTACTTTTTAGGCAAGCGGTCTATGTCCAAGGGCTAAAACACAATCTGTTATGTGTATCCTTTACTTAGGATACATGTGAAGTAATTTATAAGGCATATGATGAAGTCAAACTCATTGAAAAAGAAAAAAAAGTATATATAGTTGACTTCAGAAGGTGCACATCAAAGAAAGTGACTTGCTTTTACACCAAAGATCTAAATGATATGAACTAGTTATGACAATGAAGAATGGCACACTGAAACTTGAGACTATTTATGATCTTTGCTCTAGAAAATTGATTAAAGGTTTATATGAGATCATTGTTCTTCAAGGATATGTGAACCATGTCAAATTGGTAAACAAACCAAGACTAGCCTCAAAGTTGCTGGTGCTGCTAAGACCACAAGGCCTCTTGAATTACTTCACATAAACCTCTTTAGACCAATGTCCATTGAGCGTATAGGAAGGAAGAACTATACTCTTGTAATCATTTATAATCTTACAAGATATACTTAGGTCTTCTTTTAGAACAGTATGAAAAACACATATGGGTCCTAACTAAATATCATAGGCAGAATGAAAAGGGTTTAAAAATTAGGGATATAGCACATAACCATCTCATACTTCTCTGAAATTGCACATAACCTCTCATAGTTTTGAAATAGGCACATAAACTCTCGTCGTTAGAGGGTTAAAGTGCAAACATTAAATAATATATATTTCACAAAAATAAACCAAAAACGAGTTTTTTAAGCTCATTTTATCCTTATATTCTCTTATGGATGAAATCCAAGAGGGAGGGCATCCTCAACTTTCAATGGTTAAATTTTTCGAATGAGAACATATGTGGTTCTTCATTGTTATGACACTTATCAATTTTGGACAAGCCATATTTTCTTAACAAAATTAAACTATTACTAATTTCTTTACAAATAACAAGAAGAAAATAAATAACTTTTTTTCCCAATAACTGTGAAGTCTAGGAAATTATGCTATGATACCCATTGTAATTCAAAGAACACAATGATAAAGCATAGAAGGGGGAGGGGGGATAGGCTATCTAAAAACTTTTTCAAATTCTTATTATGCTATCTAGTTTTGATAGTATGCAAATGTGTGCACTACAGACTAAAAGAATTAGTATACGGTTGAGATTTGTATCTCGGTTTCGTTTCCTTGTGATTTCAAAGTGAATCCAATAGTTCTAAATAATAAAGTAGTAAAGAACTCAGGGATTTATATTGATTCAAACAAAACTTTCAAAATGATCAACGAGGCTTATTCCAATCTTTCCTTGATCATCAATGTAGTCAAACATGAGTTACTTCACTATCTGATTGTTTCAGGCTTACAATAAACCACTTACAAGCAACCACGGACTTGCTAAGAACTATCGAAGACTCTACTTGTAAAAATTCATCTTCTGCTTTAGTGTAATCATAGTTATCAGAACCAGTTCAACCTGACTGATCGAATCGATTAAATCATGATCCAGTGGTCTCGCTAGGTCGGTCCAATTAAAAAATAGAACAAGCAATCGACCCGATCAGATCTGGGTGGAACCGATCAAATCTGATAAAAATATGATAAAAAAAAAAAGGAAAACCCAATGGTTGAACCGAATAAAAAAAGTTTAAAAAATAGAAAAATTACATATTTTTCTTTAATTAATAGAGCTAACACAAATTATGTTAATTTTAAAGAGAAACACATGTATAAGGTATGTAAATATGTTATTTATCAAAAATAAATCAAATAAAGTGTATATGTTTTTAAAAAATTAAAAATGTTATAAACTAGTTCAACCTATGGTATATGTTTTTAAAAAATTAAAAATGTTATAAACCAATTCAACCACTGATTCAATCACTTGAAATAATAACCCATTGACCCAGAGACCTCGTCAGGTTGATCATCGATCCGGGTCTGATAACTATGGTTGTAGTAGAGTTCTTGATGTAGACTAGTGAATTCTTCCTTTCAATCTTCGATTCAGCACAGTGAATGATTGCACGTTGTTTATAAATGATCAACTTCTAAGATTGTTATCACTCTCAACGCAATCCTCAAGCTTCTCTATCTAAAAAGGATACCATTTTATAGGCAAAGGGATCATGCAACCTGCTACAATATTGTCGATATTGACAACTGATGTTTTTCCCTCTGTAAACCATCCATGATGTCGACAGGGGTATTTTGCACAGCCTTCCTCTCAGTCCCAATTTGAAATATTAAATCATCGATCTGACCATTACTTTAATCTTCCTTTCCGCTTGAACTAACCCTACTGTATTCCTAATCTCCTATGCTTCAATCTCAACTATAAGTCGGCCATACTGCAACCAACACTATGTTGCACTCTGTTGCATACTTTGGATGTTCGAAGTACTTGGTCCTCATCTGATTGATTCTTGATTCTTTTACTATTGATCTTCATATTGTATAATAACCTAAATTATGAATACTGACTATATCTCGTGATTTGGTTGGACTACTATTAGGATTGATATACAATCCCTTCACTTTTATAGAAATTAATGAACAAAATTTTACATTAAGACATATTCATAATCAATCACTTAGGTTTAGAATTAGGATGATCAGATATAGCATAGGATGCTTGTAATAGTGCAGCAAAGGATCACACATGAGAGACCATTATGGATTACTAATGCAGTTGACATCAAGAGTTCAGGATAAGGTTTTTAGGATGAATATGGGCAGCAAAGGTACCACACATCTATCAAAAATAGGACCAATGACTCAGTATCAAGGGTAAGTCACAGGACACGGTAGATTGGGTATAATAGAACTAACTTACAATAGAGGCAGGAGCGCAACAGACTTCAAATGCAACAGGGCTAGTTAGTGATTGAATATGGATCTGAGTAATGATCAAGTCAAAGATTTGAGGTTTTAAATCTATACAAGGTTAAAACTTGTTGCGAGAAGATCCAGTCAACATCATTGATATTTGTTGTGGACAAAACAGACAGGTTGTCAACATAAAAAAGTACAGTCATGGGTTGTGATATCGTGAGCCCTATAAAAGGAGACTGAATTCTGACAGAAAAGGTTGACGATTGTGAGAAATTGCTTGCAAGTTGAAAAATCACTGAACAGTATTGTGCAATCGTTCTCGTGTGCTGGATTGAAGATCCGAAGAAAAAGTTCGTTGGTCTACTGTAGAGTCCAGAAGTGATCTGTGCACAAACCTTGATTTTTAGTCTAAGCAAGTTGTGTAACCTGTTATAGGTTTATTTGTAAGAAAAAAAAAATAGTGAATTACATTTTGTCTTGACTACACTGCTCACCAAAAAAAAGAGTTGACTAAATCTTTATTGATCATTTGATGATTATCCGAAACAATATAAATTCTTGTGTCCTTTATTGTTTTACATTTTATTTTAAAACTATTACAAAATTTGTTGGACAGAAAGAAAATTAGTCCAAAAGACTTGAATCTTAACTACAGACTTATTCTACTAGTCTGTAGTAGAACAGTTGCATACTATTCAATATCAGGCTGCACAATGGTAACGAAGAAATTTTTGAAAAAGCATATTTAACTAAACCAATTATGAACCCAATAGTTACAATCACCTTCAGACTTAATTTTGAATCCAATTTGTAATCGGTCGAGTATGTGTTGCGGTCGGATCGAGACCTTTTCGAGGTATTTTTTTATGACAACGAGTATGAGATTCAAGCACCTCAATCAAACTATTATAGAAAAAACACAAACGCAATCGTGAGAAACCCATAATCTAGGAAAACTCGTCACAAGAAGCTCCACTATATCACAATAGATTTTACAAGACTCTTGCACCCTCACAGCGATCCCCTTTGTGTTTACACTTTAACGAGTCATGGTTATAACAATCTTCCAAATGCTTATATAGAAAATATGGAATACAAAATCTAGTGTGGGAACCCCCACAGATTAAGTGCATTCAATTCATGAATCTAATCTTATGAACTACTCATGCATCCAAGTATCCAATGTAACTTAACATGAAAATGCATGAACCATGTGTGAACATGACCTCTTAGGTGTGAACAAGCATGCATCCTCGAGTGTAAACAAGCCATCATACATGACAATCAGTAATTAATATGTTCACACAAATTTAATACATCATAAGAATTCAAGATTCATGAATAAAATCAAGTTTGCCCAAGATGAGATTTGATGACATCTATCTCAACAAATTGTTTAAAATTGAACCAATCAAAACACCACTATAAAACAAACTCAATTTTAAAGACTAAGAAAAATTATCACAAAATGAGTTTTTTAGTCACTAAAATGGTTTTTACGACTATATGCAGACTAAAAAAGTTAGTCAATGGTCAAAACCAAAAAAAAAAAAAAAAAGTTAGTCCCTAAAAACTTCATCACTAATCAAATTATGCGACTAAACAAAAAAATTAATCGCCAAAATGATGACTAAAAAAAGTTTACTCCCTACATTATTTGCTACTACTGTTTTCCTATTGGTAGCTAAATTAATGACTATTTTTAAATTTTAATCACTAAATTAACGACTAAAAACTACTTTAGTGACCATTTTTTAAACAAAAAAAATCTTGCAGTGGCTCTGAGCTGTCTGCAACTTCTTTTACAAAGCCACCGTGACAATTGAAACTCCTAACCTAACATTGCAAATGTAACTTATGAAGTGTTCGGCTTTTTTGCGACTTTCATCAATAGTGACTAAATTTGCAAGTACAACGAAATTTAGTCGTCGAAATCATTGACATTATCAATTTCTAAAATGAGTATTACCATATTATAAGTAATTACATTTATTCATCTTTTTTATAAAAAATTAAAATCATTGAATTTATAATTGCTTGTCACCAAATAAATCATTAAAAATATATTTTAGACTATTTTAGCTACTAATGTTGCAAGTTTGACTCTAATTTTGCTACTAATACAAATGGTAGTCGTAATTTTAGCTACTTAAAAAATTTCTTAGTAGCTAAATTTGCTACTAAAATATTATAGTTATTAATTTTGCTACTCGTAATTTTATAAGGGAATTACCAATTGGTTGCTTTTTATTTCATTAATTACCACTATGTGATAGTGCAAAACTTTTATTATCAATTAATTAAAAAATTCAAATCATGATCTTATTTACAATAATCATCTCAATCAGATCTAACCCTAAATCTAACTCCCGTACGTCGTCGTTGTCATTTTTGTCCTTGAAACAAACAATACGCATATGTGCCTTGTCAAACTCATATATTGAAATACAGTACATTTGTCACGATAATCTTTTAAACAGGATGACAAAGGAGACAACGTCGACCTCATCCTCGACAACTTCACCACACAAACAGTGCTCATATAGGTATAAACATAGCGCCTAGTTTAGATGCACCGTTCAAAACAATGGGTATAAAAACAACACCATCACTCCAAAGCTATCGTCGTCTCGATCATTGAAAACGCCACTGCCACTATCCCGATGTCTTTTTTTTTTTTTTTTTAAAGCACACTCTTATTAACAAAGCACATATAAAAACAAAAAATATCATAATTTTCATGTACAGTGTACCACAAAAGTAAACAATGCAAACATATGAATTGATGGTATACAACTCCGTGCGTAGATGAGGACAAACATTAGCTCTATGATAATCGATATAAAAACAAGTGTATCGGATCATAGCACTTGTATATAGTGTGATCAAACAACGATATGATTATGTAGTTGAGCCAAGTATTACAGAGGAAGTAGGATAAACTACACTTATCTAATGTGATCAACGCCTTGGGTGGCACTATAAGCTATGCAAAGAAGATCTGGCATCACTGAATGTTTTCTGAGTATATTTATAGTCAATACAGAATACATAATACGCAATACATAATATAACCTATTACCCTACCTCAATTTGTGCGGGAGGATCAACGCCCAAATTGGAACGAAGAAACTCAAACCGATTCGAAGATAAAGCCTTGGTGAAGATGTCGGCTAGCTGGAGGTGAATGGGAACGTAGCGAACAACCAAATCTCCATGAGATATCTGCTCACGGACGAAATGATAATCAACAGCCACATGTTTACTGCGTGCATGAAGGACCGGGTTCAGGAATAGATATGAAGCCGAAACATTATCACAAAACAATCTGACGGGTTTGACAAGAGGAAAACCAAGCTCGGCCAACAAGGAACGGATCCAAAGTGTGTCCGCAACTGTATATGCAACCGTCCTGTATTCGGCCTCCATGGAGGATTTAGAGACGGTAGGCTGCTTCTTGGCTTGTCAAGATATCAAATTAGAACCCAAGTAAATCATGAAACCTGTAACGAACAACCGGCCCAATCCACGTCCGAATAAGCCACTAAAATTGAGATATCCGAGGGTCGAAGGGAGATACCAAAGAATGAAGTACCCTGCAAATATCTATAAATGCGCTGAACGGCAAGAAAGTGAGGAGTGAGGAGTGCACGGTGTCTGTATAAACTGAGAGACCAAATGCACGGCATATGCTATATCAGGCCGAGCCATAGATAAATACTGTAACGCCCCCACTAGACTACGAAACTGGGTTGGATCAGAGAGTAAAATACCGTCGATGTAGGAAAGAGAAGTTCGAGAAGCGAGGGGTGAGCGGGCAGATTTTAGGGTGTGTAAACCGAACCGACGAAGCAAATCGAGGATATACTTTTCTTGAGATAGGAAGAGACCCGTATGAGTACGAAGCACTTGAATACCCAAGAAATAGTGAATGTCCCCAAGATGCTTCATAGCAAACTCTAAGGATAGAACTGAGATGAATGAGGACAAAAGTGTATGAGAAATATCGGTGACAACGATGTCATCAACATAGAGTAACTGGATAAGGACTTGGGAATGACAACGATAAACAAACATGGAGCTGTCGGACTTACCTTGTGTGAAGCCACTCCGGAGAAGGAAACTGCTAAATCGATGAAACCAGGCATGAGGAGCCTGTCGAAAACCATACAGAGCCTTATACAGGCGACACACATGAGGAAAGAGGGTGGGATGTATGAAATCGGAAGGTTGTCACATGTAAACCTCCTCGGTTAAGTGATCATGAAGGAATGCATTTTTTATATCTAACAGACGAACTACTCACTAAAACGAGACAGCCAAAGAAAGAACCAGACGTACAGTAGTAGATTTAACGAGATGACAGAATGTCTCCTGAAAGTCCAGACCTTGTAGCTGATGGTTATCTAAAGCGACCAAACGAGCTTTGTAGCGTTCCACAGAACCATCAGAATTGTACTTTATTTTATAAACCCACCGACAACCGACCATATTCTTGGTGACAGGATGGGGAACCAAGGTCCAAGTATGATTATCCATTAAGACATTAAACTCGTCTATCATAGCTTGTCCCCAAGCTGGATCTTTGGATGCTTTACAGTAGGAAGAGGGCTCCAGAACGGGGCTGGTGGTGTTAAGGGACAAAATGGTACGGGGCTGGTGGTGTTAAGGGACAAAATGGTACGGGGTTTAGAAATACTGAATTTCAACCTCGTTTGCATTGGATGGATCGAGACCGGAAAAGGAATAGGTGAAACTAGGAGAGGACAAACCGGGGAGACGAGAGGACTGGGAGATGGAGAATGACCAATGACCATGGGAGAATCGGAAGTGGACAGTGGGGGAGACGCAGAAACCGAGGGAGACTCGCGAGTGGACATAGTTGGGGTAGAGGCAGGGGCATCCATATGGCCGAGAGAATTGACTGGGGATGGCAATATGGGTGAGGAAGGGTTTCGACTAGGGGGCTGATCAGGAGATAGAAACGAGTCGGTAGTGATGTCAGGTAGAGGGAAAGGGGAAGGAAGAAGGTCTATGTAAGGAAACGCATCATCATGAAAGCGGACATGCCGACTAATATGAACCCGACGGATTTTAGGGTCGAGACAACGGTAACCTTTATAACCGGAGGCATAGCCAATGAAGACGCATTCGACCGAAAGAGGAGATAATTTGTTGGAGGAAGAAGCGAAGAAATTTGGAAAATATCGAGACCTAGACACATGCAAAAAGGTATAATCAGGACGATAACCAAAAAGTTTTTCATATGGGGAGAAGAAGTTTTACAAAATGGGAGTTGGGAGGCGATTAATGATGTATGTGACAGTGTAGGCCGCGTCCACCAAAAAATAAGATGGAAGCTGAGCCTGAATAAGGAGAACACGGGTCATTTCAACGATATGACGATATTTACGTTCAGCCACACCATTTTGCTCTGGGGTGCCCGGACAAGATTTTTTGAAATAATATGCTCCAAAAAATATTTCTTAGCCGAAGTGTTATCAAATTTATCACCACCATCACTTTGAAATATTTTAATGTTACGATCAAAAAGATTTTCAGCAATTTTTTAAAAATTTAAGAAATGGAAGTAAAATTCTGATTTTTGATTCATTGGATAAATCCACACAAATCTAGTAAAATTATCCACAAATGAAACATAGTAGCAAAAACCAAGATTAGATAGAACAGGAGACTGCCAAGTATCAGAATGAATTAAGAACAAAGGAGAAGTTCCCTTATGTAAGATAGGTTCAAACGGTAAACGTTGAGACATGCCCAAATGACAAGAGATACAATTATGCATAAATATATCAGAAAAGACAACATGTTAATTACTCCTATGTCTACGAAGAACGGATGATCCACAGTGACCGAGTCTACCATGCCACGTCGAACCAGAGACAACAGACACAGCAAGAGCAACAGACTGAGGTATATGTGATACAGGCGGAGGGGAGGCAATGGCAATGGAGAGGGGTATATGCAACCTTTACTGGAACCCGGAAGGAGTGTTCGACCCGTTGAAATATCTTTCACAGAAACAACATCTTTAGTGATTATCTTCACAAAGACGCTGAACAGATAATAGATTAGATTGCAGTGTAGGGACATGTAAAACATTCGAAAGGATAAGTGGTTTGGATAAGATAGACAGACGAGATTGCCCAATATGAATAATCGGAACCTTGTACCCATTTGCAACCAAAACATGAGATCGACCAGTATAAGTAGATTTATAAAGCAAATTATCATCAATGTTGGTCATATTGGATGATGCACCCGAATCCGGATACATACAGCCTCGTTTGAGTCACCTAGAACACAAGTCGCAAAAGCCACCCTTGAGAAGGACGACCACCCCAACGGCCACCCTTGAATTTATCACGTCCCCTGGATGGGCGAAGCACAACCGCAAAAGTCTGATGCTACAGAAGATCGGTAGAGCTGAGGAATTTCAATCACTGCTCGTGAAGAAGAAGTTTGAAGCGAATGTCATCAAATGAGGGAAGAACCGGAGCATTCATAACCACCGCAATTATCGATTTAAATTCGGTTCCAAGACCCATCAAAATATGTTCGATCAAATCCGTTTTGGAAACGGGAGAATTGATTGCTGCCAGCGAATCCGCAAGGATTTTGATACAACGGAGATATTTCTCCATAGAAAAGGACGATGCCTTGCGAAGTGATGTCAACTTGTGCTTCAATTCCATTGACCTAGCCATGCAAGCCGACATGAAACGTTGATGGAGACGATCCCAAATCTCACGAGCAAGTTAGAGATTCAGTACTTCTATCAAAATATCTCATGAAAAAGTGGCAAAAATCCAAGACCTGACCATATGATAAATCCGTTGCCACTGGAAATATTCCGGATTAAAAACCGGGGCCTGGGGAAGGTGCATGGGAGGAGAAACAACGGATCCGTCCACAAAACCGAAGAAACCATAGGATAAGAGGAACGATTCCATTTGTGCACATCAAACAAGATAATCCTCGACGATCGAAAGAGTCGTCATGACCACCGATTTAACTGGCGGTGGAGTGAAACACACGTTCGGAATAAGAGGTATAGTAGACGAACTTGAAGGAACACCATCGATGAAGTAGTAAAGATCGTCGAAGAGGGAGACACCATGATCTGATCCGTGTAAGTCCATTAAGATGTGATCTATGATGGATGAAAACCCGATTGCGGTGTGGTGGTGCGGGCCGGAGAAGAAAGGAGAGGCCATGAAGTAATAGCAGCCAAAGTCACCGTCATGGAAGCTGTTGCGGAATTCGAGGATGAAGATGAAGACATCGCTGAGGAATTTAAACTTTTTCCTAGCTTTGTCTTGAGGAATTCGAGCCAAACCCAGGGTCTGAACTTGAAATCAGCGCGTAATTGAAGGCACTTCACTGAAATCACCGAAGACCAAAACGAGCAGCACTTCACTTCACTTGATTCACAAATTCACTTCACTAGAATGAAATCACTGAAGGCACTTCACTAGAATCACTGAAGACCAAAACAAAATGAAATCAGGCACTTCACTGAAGGCACTTCACTGAAATCACTGGAATGAAAACCAAAAACGAGCAGCACTTCACTTCACTTGAATCACAAATTCACTTCACTGGAATGAAATCACTGAAGACGAGCATCACTTCACTTTACTGGAATCACGAAATCACTTCACCGGAATCACTTCAATTCACTGTAAACTGAGACTAAGGATAGAATCACTTCACTTGAAATCACTTCACTGGGATCACTTCACTTCACTTTACTGGAAACTGAGACTGAGGATAGAATCGGAGACGGAGGCAGATCTGGAAACTGAGGCATATTTGGAAATTGGAGACTGAGGCAGAGACGGAGGCTTGAGCTGAGAATGAATTGAGGTTGAGGTTGAGCTGAGACGACAACTGAGAGGCAAATCTGGTCTAAGAGGGATATGACAACTTAGGACGACTCAGATTCAACTGAAAATCTGCTATGACTTAGATGGACGACTTAGATCTGGCTATGGCTTTCGTCTGAGGAGCTGCGACGACTGAGGATGAGGATGGCTGGGATCGAAGACCCAAATCAGTCAATGACGATACCAGATTGGGAGAGGGAGATTTTTGTGAGATGACAGCTGCGGAAGCTATGGAGCTGCGGAGATTTGAGGAGGAGCTACCACCAAGATCTGAGGAGGAGGCCGCGCTGTTTACTGGACGCCGGAGGTCTGATCTGCGGGTTTCCGGTTAGATCAAAGGTGTTTGGGAAGGAGGAGAGAAAAAAAAAAGAGAGTTCAACCACCTTGCTCTGATACCATATGCAAAGAAGACCTAACATCATTGGATGCCTTCTTAGTATATTTATAGTCAATACCGAATACATACTATGAAATACAGAATATATATTACACAATACATAATATAACCTATTATAAGCAAGGCGATCGACCTTGTTACAATGTGAACCAGAAAAAAATCTTGTACTACCTAGCCATGCTAACTCTACTAATCATCGCCAATGTGTCTTGTACTATCTTCTAACAGGCAAAGCAAGTCCTCACTCCAAACATATTCTTAGATTGATGTGAATACCTGGCTTCATATTCTATCGCTAACTCTATATCAACAACAGCCATGTCGAATATCATATAAGGAGGCATGACAAGACTCTGTGTTTGCAAAAATTACTCAATGCAGGTCAATCCTCCCATGATAAAACTAGGTTAGGATATAATAACTAGTTGTATAATAATGCAGACAACAAAAGTCATTAGCAAGGAAACAAAGCAGACTATTAAAGATTTGCAAAAGAGGAATACCTCTACTACAGCAGGTGTGCATAAGAGCAAAAGCTCTGCTGTACAGACTATGCAAAAGAGCAAAAGCTCCACTGCACAGAAAGTACTAAAAAGAAAGAATAGTCTGCAGAAGAGATCTCTACTGCAAGATAGGATCTCTATTGTTCAAACCCAGAAGGGCTGGAGCAGAACACCGGTACAAGCTAATCATAAGATGCAGAAGGCCAAGAATTTTAAAAAGGGATTCAATGAAAGGACTTATGAAGCTCAGTATGCATCTAACTACTCAGCATGGAACAACATGAAGAAAGCCATACTCGAGTCACATCTGCTCATGTCAAAAAAAGCAGACACATGGAGCAAACCACTAATAAGCACAAGACCAAAGATCTACTGCTTTACCTATGACAAACCTGGCCACAAGTTCTTTGAATGCTAGAATTCTCACAAGAAGATAATTCAAGTGTGGGTTCCAAAAGCTATGATGTATCATTCACTTATGATACATGTCAAGTAAAGGATAAAATCACACAAAAAGTCAAATTACTAGGAGTAAGAAAAGGAAACATTTATGCAATAGACTTTGATTCATCATAGTCAGAACAAATAATATGTTTCTATACTAAAGAAGATGGAGACACAAACTAGTTATGGGACAAAAGATTAGCTCATGTTAACTTTAAAAAACTATGGCCAAATTATCCTCAGAAAACCTAGTAAGAGGACTCCCTCAAGCAAAGTTTAAAAAGGATAAACTATGCAGACCATGTCAGGAAGGAAAGAAGACTAGAGCATGCTTCAAACCCCTAAATTATTCAGAATAAACTAGAATTTTGGAATTCTTACATATGGATCTCTTTGGTCCAGTTGAGGTAGAAAGCTTAAATAGAAAGAAATACACTCTAGTTATAGTAGATGATTACTCCATATACACTTAAGTTATGTTTTTACATAATAAGAGTGAAACTTGCAGTCTACTGATTAGATTTCTTAGACAACTTCAAAATGAAAAAGTCATAGAAGTAATCACAATCAAATGTGATCATGGTACTGAATTTGATCAAACAAGAGTAGATGTCTACTGCAATGATCATCGAATTAAGCATAATTTCTCAGCATCTAGAACACCTCAACAAAATGGTGTAGCCAAGAGAAAAAATAGAACACTCATAGAGGCTACTAGGACAATGCTTTCTGATGCAATCTTATGTAACAACTTCTGGGCAGAAACAGTTAATACAGCCTCCTATACTCAGAATAGATGCACAATTCACAAGCTTTATAAAAAGACTCCCTATGAATTATGAAAAGGAAAGATAACAAGTGTCAAATACTTTCATGCTTTTGGATACATATGCTATATACATAATAATGATAACAGCTATCTGTAGAAATTTGATCCTAAGGCAGATGAGAAAACTTTCCTAGGGTATTCTATAAATAGTAAAGCTTTTATAGTATACAATAAAAGAACACAAACAGTTGAGGAGTCAGTTCATGTATCATTTGATAAATCAGAAATATTCATAAGAAATGTAAATGTGTTTAATGAGGAATATGCATGTAATGAACAAGCTGAAGAAGAGGTAATTGAAATTCCAGACAAGGAAGAGTCGTCTGCACACAATGACAATGCAACAGAGACTGAAGAACAAACTCAATAACAATTAAAAACCAATGAACAAGATAAAAGAAGATGGATTAAAGCACATATATAGGATGACATCATAGGAGATAAAGATGTACCTGTGCAGACTAGAAGGGCAACAAATGCAGAATGCCTGTCTGCTTGGTTTATATTAGATATAAAACCAAAGATAATAAGTGAAGCTTTAAATGATCCAAACTGGGTAGATACTATGCAAGAAGAACTAAATGAGTTCCAAAGAAATGAGGTATGGTATATAACACCAAGACCCAAGAACTATTCAGTTGTAGGCTGCAAATGGGTATTTAGAAACAAAATCTGATGAAAATAGAATAATCATCAGAAATAAAGCTAGATTAGTTGCTAAGGGATACTCACAAGTAGAAAGAATTGATTTTGATGAAACCTTTGCCCTTGTAGCAAGATTAGAAGCCAAAAGAATGTTTCTTGCCTATGCTGCATATCAAGGATTTAAAGTCTATCAAATGGATGTAAAAAGTACATTCCTCAATGGATAGCTGCAAGAGGAAGTTTATGTTAAACAACCTCCTGGCTTTGAAGACTCTCAATATCCAAAATTTGTTTATAGGTTAGACAAAACATTATATGGATTAAAACATGCACCTAGGGCATGGTATGAAACCCTCTCAATATTTTTATGTTAAAACAAATTTGAAAGGGGTAAAGTAGATACCACTTTTTTCCTCAAGAAACATAAGAAACATATATTGTTGGTGCAAATTTATGTTGATGATATTATATTTGGCTGTACTAATAATAAACTTTGTGAACGTTTTGCAGAATTAATGAAATCAAAGTTTCAAATGAGTTTAATGGGGGAGCTAAAATACTTCCTAGGACTTCAAGTACAACATTTAGAAAAATGAAATCTTTATAAACCAATCTAAGTACTTAAAGAACACAATTAAAAAGTATGACTTAGAAAATGCTAGTCGTATGAAAACTTCTATGAGCGCATCAATAAAAATAGATAAAGATGAACATGGAAAGAATGTAAATCAAACCATGTATAGAGGAATAATAGGGTCATTGTTATACCTTACTACAAGCAGACCAGACATTTAATATGCAGTTTGTGTCTGTGCAAGGTATCAATCTGATCCCATGGTATCACACTACACTGTAGTAACGAGAATCCTGAGATATCTCAAAGGAACTCCAAACCTTGGTGTATGATATCTTAGGGAATCAGATTTTACACTGATAGATTTTTCAGATACAGACTTTGCAGGTTGTATAGTTGACAGGAAAAGCACAAGTGGATCATGTTTATTGGTGCAAGATTAATTTCCTGGTTCAGCAAGAAGCAGACTACTGTGTCAACCTCTACTGCAGAAGCAGAGCACATAGCTGAAGGAAGCTGTACTGCACAAATACTATGGATGAGATCACAGCTTGCAGACTATGGTATGATACTATCTAAAAACTATATTTTGTGATGACACTTCTGCAATGGCAATTTCAGAAAATCCAGTTTTTCAATCAAGAACCAAGCATATTGATGTCAGATATCACACTATCAGAGATAATGTGATAAAAGGTAATATTAAATTAGAATATATTCCAATAGAAAAACAAATCACAGACATTTTTACAAAACCTCTCGATGAGAGTAAATATATTCAATTTCGAGGAGAATTGAATATACTTGATTTAAAACAATAAAATGGCCAAAATGTTATACTGCACGTGTAGAAAGCAGACTAGCATTATTATTTTTAATACAGACTAGCATTATTGCTCTACTGCTATATTGTTTGGTTCACAAGTGAAGAGCATACTAGAAGAAATATTGTTCTGCTGCATCTATTTTAGAAAAAAAATTTTAGACATTACAAAACTGATTTCCTAAAATAACACAACAGTCAAATCATGGCTGGCGCTGCGTAACGGCTAGAAAACACTGTCAACAGTTATAATCTTCAAATGAGTATAAAAACTGAAAATTTTCAATTTGAAAATCACTTTAGTCTCTCTCTCTAAGAACGCTCTCATTCTCTCTTTCAGCACTCGAGCCCTCTACAGCACGAAATCGAAAACCCTAACTCTCTAAATCTTTCAAATTCGATTCTTGAACTCAACAATTCTTTGAAATCTTCATTCAAAAATGGTCAACACACCCTCAAACATATCCCAAAAGAGTCTCAAGTCATCTGAAGAACAAAAGCGCCCCACAAGGAAGATCGAACTGCAGACTGACGTCTTGTTCGATTTCAATAGTATATGAGAAGAATTAGATGAAATAAAGAAAATAGCTTACCTGATCGAAGAGGTTGAACTCAAGTATTTATGTGAAAGAACAAGCCGAATCTATGATGATGAAGTAGTGGACTTCATCGAAAAGGCGAAAGTTGTAGACAACTTGTAACTAATCACACATACCTCTACTGCAAAGAAGATTACAGTTTCCATAAAATCAGACGATTTCGCACAATTCTTCAATCTGACGAATGAAGGCTCAAGGATCATTCCACCAAACATCGTCATAACACGAAGGCACGCGATGCTAACCAAAGACAAGTGGACTGAAGGTATAAGAACAATGAAGAAATACCTATCAAAGGAGCACAAGCTGCTCACAGATATAGTGAAGAAGTTATCCGACAAAGAAAAAAGGCCATGGACGGTGGCCAAGCAGATTAACGTCAAGAAAATAGGCAAGCAGCCTATTGGATTGATAAAACAGACTACAGCTCAGCAAAACATTGTCAAACCTGCAGACCATCCACCAAAGTCTGCAGAAGTGTAGACGAGAAGAAAGGCTATGCAGACGATTGTTGTAGTACAAACAAGATGAGCAGTAAAACAGATCAAGAGAGCACCAGTCAACAAAGCCCAACCAACCAAGAAGAAGCTGCAAAGAGTGATAAGAAGAGAGCTAATTATACAAGCCTTAGACGAGGAAACCATTTCAAACCACTCGACTACAGAGCCAACTCTCATGGAGGTGGAAGTACAATCTACAGAAGTGTAGACTGGGCATATTACTGAGCCCTCGTCCTCAAGAATACCTCCAGAGGCACTAGAATTAGCTGTACTCCATGATGCCAATGTTGCTTTAATGTTATTAAAGGATGGAACAGATGAGAACCTTCAGAGTCTAATCTCGAAAACTCAAAAGAGTTTAATGTTGGAGTAAACTAATGAAGACCTCGAGCTCAGTTCCGATAAAGGTTTACTGTTGAAGGATACTCAATGGATGAGATAAGGGAAATAAAAGCCAATCTCACAGCCTTGTAGACTCGATCAGCTCAAGATATCTCTACTGCACCTGCCCTCACAATTAGAACTACTACAACAGAGCCAACAAAAACAGCAATTGTTCCATTCACAACTAGTGGAATGGATATTTCTACGATTATAGAAGATCAACCAACCACAACGACAACAACAACAGAGGTGAGACCTTCTCCAGAAAAAGTCATAGACACAGTCCTACAGACGGTCTGAGCCGTAGAAGAAAGAGCTCAACTGCTCATGGCTAGAACCTTTTAACTGCTTAGTAAGAAGAAGCAAGATGAGATGCAGAAGAAAGAAGAAAGGGAAAGCATGAATCAGGAGTTTGTAACACAACACAAACTACCAATCAAAAGACCAGCAAGAACTAAAAGGCAAACAAGATCTTCCAGACCAAAACTAGTTCCCTCAGGATCAAAGACTCTTTACATAATTAATCCAGATGGATCTGAGACTTTGATTGGAGAAATTGATGGGATGATAAAAGCAGAGGTCCAATAACTCGCTCAACTTTCTTTTCAATGGTGTCTCGAAACGTTTGCTCCTGTGGCGAAACTAAACAAAATTCCATACGACTCATTCTGTCAGTAGTTGGAGCTGGGTAATGTTACTAAGAGGAATCACGTAGTACGACAAGACTTTACGAAATGAGGAAAAGAAGTTACTTGAATTCAAGGACTCAACCTTGAAGACTACCAGACCCCGACATGGGAGAACATCAGCCATCAGGTGATGATAATGATGGTGGTGATCAGCTACAACTAGACACTATGGATGATGATGATGTAATCATTGATTAGATTGCTAAAGAAGGAGTACAGGAGCAGAATACAACAATTGAAATCAATGCAGCAGAGTCCCCTGCAGCAGACCAAGCAGCTGAGACACCTGCAGCAGAAGAACCTATAGAGGACGAAGAAGTTAAGTCATCTTGTGAAGGACATGGAGCTGACAAAGGATTGGAGCCATCCACCAATGAAGCTGTAGCTGAGAGATACGCAATAGAAAAATATATACTAGAGACCCAAGTAGTAATCACCTTTGTAGTTGAAAGACAAGTAGTTGATAAACAAGCAGCTGAGGTTCAATCAATAGAACCAAGTGAAGTCAAAAAACCTGCAGTCAAGGAACAAATAGAAGCATTTGAAGAAGCACTTAAAGAGGACCAAACTGCAGCAGAGGTACAAATAACTCACAGTGCAGCTGAGGCAACCCTATCAAAGGATGCAAAAGAGCCAACAACAATACAATCGACAGATGATCAACCTTATCAAGTTCATGCTCATATCAAGTTTACACCATCCTTCTTATTCAAATTGGCACAAACGACAACAAATGCACCATCTGAAGTGCAAGTACCCATGCATAGTGGGATCTCTGCAACTCAAATGAAACTAGATCGGATGACATCAACAACAATCAGGAATCTAAAGGAGGCATTTGAAGATGATATTCAGATAGTCTCAGTTCAGCCAAGACCAACAGTTGAAAGGGTACTATCCTCACCCTCAGAAACTACCATGGGCTACAGACTTCGAAGGCTGGATCAAGACATCTATGATATGCACTCATGGACCAAAGATGCTCATGATCTTCTTGAAACTCTGTAGTCAATTACATAAGAATTAGAAGCAGAAAGGCACATCAGACACATAACCTTTGACAATTTTCACTCTACACTCAATAATTTGGCAGCAGGAGTCATTGATCAACTGAAATAATCCAAATCCATGAATCTTCAACATCAGTGGATCAACACATCCAACTTCAACACATTCAGAGGCCAAACCAAGGCTGATCTAAGAAGGATTCATACTGCTGTGCAGACTACCCAATAATAACTCACTGAACACATCCATAACAACGATACAAGGATAGGATAGAAACACAATTCCAAGTGGTGTAGAAGAAGGTCTTCTCTGAACTCAAAAATATACACGCTACCATTGAAACTCTACCTTCTATCCTCAATGCAAACAAAAATGGGGAGAAATAGTCTGCAACAAAGCAGCAGAGGACTTCAATGACTGCAGCAGAGCACCAGATTCAGGGGGACAAGCAGTTTGTAGTAAAGCGAAGACAGACTTCAGAGACAGGAGAAGAAAGGACTGCAAAAAGATCTAAACATCATAAGGAGCAGACCTCAGGGCACATGACTATGGGGGAGCAATCTTATGAAGAACGAAGACGACATCAACATCACAGATATTCAAAAGAAAGGACTCCCAAGCACAGTCGACAATCAGAAAAAGAACGCAAGGGTTAGCACAGCAAAGGAAAAGAGCATCAAAGGTAAGGTTCAATAACTCTACTGCTCTATTTATTAATTTTTGTAAACTTGATGTTTTAGATAGGAGTTTTTTTTAGCATCAATTTAGAGGGAGATTGATAGGAATGTGCAATTTCTCTAATTGTATAAAAATTGATGTAACAAAATTGAGATGTATTAGTCATAATGCAGTTAGTATGTTTAGGCTAGAAGTCAAGTAGGTAGTTGTAATCTAGGTTGGATATTGGAGAGCAGACGACTGCAGATGATGGAGATCAGATGAGCCACCAGATATATACTACTACAAAGGACTTTGGTTAATCACCTAAGGCATTGATGAGCAACAAAAGAAAGTCAAAAGCTTGAGAATCTAGTATTGAGCTTGTAGACGAGGACTAACACAGAATGCATTAATGTGTAGCAAATCTGTATGCAGATGAGGTTGTAGCAGGGACTGGTGCAGACTAAGGTACAACAGACTCGGTACAGCAGAGATGATTGGTGATGGTTGGGTCAAAGATGTGGAGTAAGTCAAATGAAGATTTGAGTTAAAACAGTAACAACACAATTTCTAGAGTTAGTGGACTGCCAGCATCAGAAACAAAATGGTGGGGGACACGAGTGGCAAAGTGCCATGTCAGAAACAATACCATGCTGCTGGGTTCGTTCCCTAAGCCTATAAAAGGGAACCGTTGAAGCTCATTGAAATAAGGTTGTTGAATAAGGTTGAAAGGCAAGAGCGCAAAGCAATCAACATTCAAAGATTACTCAAGAGAGATGAATAGTGAAATACACATTGAAAAGGGTTACTAGTCTACAAAAGAACAGCATTTACAGTAGAGTTCAGGATACTGAATTTATGCAAAGATCGTTGGTCTTCATCTTTTGTACAAGTTAGTTAGCTTGTAAAAAGAAGTTTTCTTGTAAGCTACAAACAAGAAGATAGTGATACTCACCTCTTGGCTTGGCTACACTGGTCACCAAGGAAAGACTAGACTAAGATTTTGTTTATCAATTGATAACAAGTGTTTGAACCAGTATAAATACTGTGTTTCTTACTCGCTTTTATTGCCTAGTATTTAGAACTGTTAGAAACCAACCTGTAAGGTTCAAGTTTCAACCTAGAGATGGGTTGACTAGGTTGTTTCAAAAAATTTATTTAAATTTTTGATATAGAATATTAGTTCTTTACAAACCACTATTCTATGCAGACTACTCAGGTAGTCTGCAGATGATAGTTAGTAATCTATAGCAGAGATTTTTAACTCTTTGAGTTTAATATAGTTAGTCTAAACACACTAACTATATTAAAATTAATACATCTCAGTTTTGTTGCATTAATTTCTATACAAATATAGGGATTGCACGTTCCTATCAATCTCCTCCTAAATTGAATACATCTTGTTGAACTAAGTTCAACTTTATTACATTGTTAATTACAACATAATTAAAAATAAGCAATCTAAAGTTTACCTTTGGTGCTCCTTGCCTCTGCTGCACTTTTGCTTTCGTTCTTCCTCAGTTTCTCTGTTCCGCTTTCGATGCCTTTCCACTGAATCTCTTAAGTGTCGTCTGCATTCTCAGTAGGATTCCTCCTTTTGATGCTTGGACCTCTTAGTAGACTCTTCCCTTCCTTGCTTAGAGGAACTTTCCCTCTTTGCTGCAGAAAACTTCTCCCCTTAAGTCTTAGAAGGGGTCCTCGACTGCTCACCTGCAGGCTCAGTCCTCTATTGCTCTGCTTCATATGATTTATCCTATTTTTTGTTAGCATTGAGGGTAGAGGTTAGTGCTTCAAGAGTAGTGCGGACGGCTTTGAGTTCAGAGAAGATGTTTCTCTGAACTACTTGTTATTTGGTTTCGAGGAGACCAAATTTGGTATCATTTATGAGAATATGCTCATCAATCTGCTTCTTGGTAATCTGTAAAGCTTCATGGAGCTTTCGGAGTTTAGAAGTGTGTTGGCCTTTGAATTTGTTGAAGTTGGAGATGCTGATTCTTTGATGTTGAAGATTGATAGATTTTGTTTATTTCATCTGGTCAATGACTCCTGCGGCTAAATTCCTTAGTGTGTCTCCAAATCCCTTTGAATTATAGAAGTCTGCTATAATTGGCTCTAGGGTTTCAAGTAGATCGTGAAAGGCAGTGCTGATCAATGAGTGCATTCTATAGACTTCTTGATCGAGCTGGCTTAGTCTGTATTGTGTGGTGTCTTCTGAGGGTGAAAAAGGGATTCTTCCACCTCATTGATGTGGCTGAACAGAAAGGATCTGAATTTCATGTTCTTCAAAACCCTCCTTCATATTTTTGATTGCGGTTGGTGTCATTCTGGATGCTGAGGTCTCACTATACATAGGTTTCGGTACTATAGAGGGTGTATTTGCTATTGTTTGTGGCAGCCCAAATGAGGATGGTGGAGTAAATACAATGTGTTGAATGTCTCAAAATGGAGTTTCTTGTTGTGCCTCCGCTGTAACTGGGTTGAAGTCGTTTGCATCCCTTGTCTCAGCTGCAATGATGGTTCGCTCTTCTACAGTTGTGGGTGCTTCTCTGGATGTGACTTCAGCTGCAGGTGACTCTTCCTCAACGTTAGGGAGTTCTTCTATGGTTTGTTAAGTGGCTTAGCCTTCAGCTACATCGTCATGCACCTCTTCTACTACAAGAGCGATGATCAATGGTATTTCTACTACAGATTTATCCGTTGAGGACTCAGCTCGACCTTCTTCTGCAATTAATGGTGCTACAGGTTTCTCAGCTGTTGATTATACTGTATTCTCCATTGTAAGAACCTCCTGTTTAGCTACAGACATCTCGGCTTCAGCGAGCTCGTCTGCAAGTTCTTCTACTACAGGAGTCTCTGTTGTTGCGGTCTCGGCTGCTGTCGTGTGAAATTGAACTCCTTCTTCTACAACTGTAGCAATGATCTCATCATCATCATCGTGCTAATCATTAGGAGGCTGTGGAGTATCATCATCACCACCATGATCGTCGGATGGCTGATGTTCTCTGAGGTGATGTCTGGAGACATAGTCATAGATCTCCTCGGTTGCAGCTTGCACATGTTTTTTTATGATCTTTTGTAGCTCTACCTCGATTGCAGGTGAGTTTACAAACTCAATAAGTCTAAGGATTGCATGTCTTAGCCTGGTTGTCTTCAGGGTGGAACCCTATAATTCCAGGGTCGGACAGATGAGTATGTGTGCTTCCTTTGGTCTTGTTGGCCTACTCGCCTTCAACTTCTTGTGAATTTGAGTCATTTGATGGATCTCTCCTTCAGTCATTCCAGTGATGTCCCCAATCAGAGTTTGTGATTGGTCTGGATTTATTCTATGCAGCGTCTTTGGTCCTTGAGGAATCAACTTTGGTCTTGAAAACCGTGTTGTTCTTCCAACTCTGGTTAGCCTTTTGATTGGTAGTTTGTTATCTTTCAGCAAGAAGTTGAGTGTCTATGGCTTTCTCCTACAGTGGACTTTCTTCTACTTCTTTGACTGCCTGCATGTCTGTGTCAATACTCTTCTTAGGAGAAGGCCTTTTCTGAGTTATTGATGTTGTTATTGTCCATGCTGTGGTAGTAGTTGTTGGTTGGTCTTCTGCAATTGTTAAAGTGTTCATTCCGCTGCTGATGAATGGAACAATTATTGTTGTTGTTGTTGTTGGCTCTGCTCCAAGAGGCCTGATTATGAGGGAGGGTGTAGCAGAGGTAACTAGAGTTGGTTCCATCTGCAAGGCTAACGTTCTTGCCTCTATTGCCCTTATTTCGTCATGGGTGTAACCTTCTGCAACGAGCCTCTGTCTGAACTCAGCTCTAGGTCCTTCCCTTATCTCTTGAAAGCTCGCTTGAGCTTCCAAGATCAAGTTCTTCAAATTTTCATCTGCTCCGACCTTCAGGAACTGAATTGCCATATTTGCATCATGGAGTGCAGCAATTTTTGGTACCTTAGGTAGGATTTTTGAAGAAGATGGCATAGTAATTTGCCCAGTCACCAATATTGTAGACTACTCGATAGCTTTCCAAGAGTCCTTCTCCTCCATGGCGAGTGGTTCTGCAGTAGATTTATCTGACACGGTTTCTTCGTCGGAGGTCTCCACAATGATTATTCCCCTTGTTACTCTTGGTTGCTTCATTTTTTAGTTGAGCTAGCATCTTCTTGATCTGTTTCTTTGCAGATCTTGTCTGTACTACAGTAGTCTGCACTACTGTCGTGGTCTGCTTGGCCTTCCTTCTAGACTGCACTTCTGTAGTCTTTGGTGGATGGTCTACAGGTTTGACCAGGGTCTGTACTGCTGTAGTCTTTTTTGTAAGTACAATAGGCAGCTTGCCTATCTTCTTGACATCAATCTGTTTGGCTATGTTCCATGGCCTCCCTCCCTTATTAGAGAGCTTCAGTTTCTGTTTTAGAAGGATGCTGATTATTCTTCCAAATAGTGGTTATCTAGCTTCTACGGCTCTAGCAAGTTTATACATGAGTAAACTTGCCCAGTTAACTCTGGTTTTTGTAAGGATTGCATACATTATTTCCTACTGATCAGTTGTAATCTGATCTTTACTGAATTCCCTGGAGAGGATGGCCTTCTTTACGATGTCAGCAAGTAGCTTGTGCTCCTTTGATAAGAACTTCTTCATTGTTCTTATCCCTTCGTTCCACCTGCCTTGGCTGACATTGCTTGCCTTCCCAATGTTACAAAATCTGGTGGAATGACCCTTGAATCTTCATTTGGAAGATTGAAGTATTGTGCGAAGTCGTCTGGTTTCATAAAGATTGAAATCCCCCTTGTAGTAGAGGTGTATGAGATAAGCTGCAGGTTATATGGAACTTGTACCTTTTTTATGAAGTCTAATACTACATCATCATAGATCCTGCTTGTATGTTCACACAGGAATCTTAGTCCAGCTTCTTTGATCAGGTCAGCTATGTCTTTGACCTCATCTGATTCGTTGCATATTGTATTGAAATCGAACACGAAGTCAATTTGTAGTTCGATCTTTCTTGCCGGACTCCTCTAAGATTCAGAGGACTTAAGGCTTTTCTTGGATAAGCTTGATGGTGTATTGGCCATTTTCAAAGAAATTACAAAGAATTGCAATGTTAAGAAATCGAATTTTGAAGAATTTTCAGAAGGTTATGGTTTCGATTTCGAGCAGTAGAGCGCTCGAGAGTTTAGAAAGAGAGAGAGTTAGAGCGTTGTTAGAGAAAGAGAGAGTATATTGGAGAGAAAAGTGATTTTCTAATTGAAAATCTACAGTTTTTATACTCGTTTAGAAAATATGACCGTTGACAGTCATTATTTGATCGTTACGCGTTATTTTATGAAAGCAATTATTTAACGTTTAAAAACTGATTTAGTTTCATAAAATAGATGTAGTAGAGCAATATTGATTATAGTATACACTCTAGTTATTGACAAAGCAGAAAAGCAGTAGAACAATATTGCTAGTATGTATTTTTTTACAAATAATGTTAGGCTGCTTTCTACACATGTAGTAGAGCAGTAAAGCATTTTGGCCAGTTTCACTATTTTAAATCAAGTATACCCAATTCTCCATGAAATTGAAAAAACTTGTTTTCATCAAGAGGTTTTGTAAAAACGTCTACAACTTATTTTTCTTTTGGAATGTATTCCAATTTAATATGAAATTTCTGTACATGATCTCTGATAAAATGATATCTGACATCAATGTGTTTTGTTCTTGAATGAAAGACTGGATTTTCTGAAATAGCCATTGTAGACGTGTTGTCACAAAATATCATACCATAGTCTGAAAGTTGTGACCTCATCCATAGTATTTATGCAGCACAGCTTCCAGCAGCAATGTATTCAGCTTCTACAGTAGAGGTAGACATAGTAGTCTGCTTCTTGCTAAACCATGATATTAACCTTGCTCCAATGAATTGACATGATCCACTTGTACTATTTTTGTCAACTATACATCCTGCAAAATCTGCATCTGAAAAACCTATCAGTGTAAAATTTGATTCCCTAGGATACCATACACCAAGGTTTAAAGTTCCTTTCAGATATCTCAGGATTCTCTTTACTGTAGTGCAATGGGATTCCTTGGGATCAAATTGATATCTTGCACAAACACAGACTGCATATTGAATGTCTGGTCTGCTTGTAGTAAGGTATAGTAATGACCCTATTATCCCTCTATATATTGTTTGATTTATTTTCTTTTCATGTTCATCTTTATCTATTTTAATTAATGTGCTCATAGGGGTTTTCATATGATTAGCACTTTCTAAACCATACTTCTTAATTGTGTCCTTTAAGTACTTGGATTGATTTAAAAAGATTCCACTTTTTAATTATTGTACTTGCAGTCCTAGGAAATATTTTAAATCCTCCATTAAACTCATTTAATTTGGATTTCATTAGTTCTGTAAATCGTTCCCAAAGCTTATCATTAGTACAACCAAATATAATATCATCAACATACATTTGCACTAACAATATATGGTCCTTTTGCTTCTTTAGGAACAGAGTGGTATCTACCTTACCTCTTTCAAATTTATTTTCACAAAGAAAAGTTGAAAGGGTTTCATACCAAGCCCTAGGTGCTTATTTTAGACCATATAATGCCTTGTCTAATCTATATACATACTCTGGATCAAAGCCAATAGGTTGTTCAACATAAACTTCCTCTTGTAGCTTTCCATTAAGGAATGCACTTTTTAAATCCATTTAATAGACTTTAAATTCTTGAAATACAGCATGGACAAGGAACATTCTTATGGTTTCTAATATTGCTATAGGTGCAAAGGTTTCATCAAAATCAATCCCTTCCTCTTGTGAGTACCCCTTAGTAGCTAATCTAACCTTGTTTCTGATGACTGTTCCATTTTCATCAGATTTGTTTCTAAATGCCCATTTGCATCCTACAAATGGATAGTTTTGGGTCTTGGTGTGAGATACCATACCTCATTTCTTTCGAACTCATTTAGTTCTTCTTGTATAGCATCTACCCAATTTGGATCATTTAGAGCTTCACTTAATACCTTTGGTTCTAATTCAGATATGAAACAGGCAAACAGTCATTCTACATTTATTGCCCTTCTAGTCTGCACAGATGCATTCTTATCTCCTATAATGTCATCGTGTGAATGTTCCTTAATCCACCTTACTTTATCTTGTTCATTAGTTTTCAATTGTTGTTGAGGTTGTTCTTCTACCTCTGCTGCAGTGTCAATGTACGCAGACGACTCTTCCATGTCTGCAGTCTTAATGACCTCTTCTGCAGCCTGTTCATTGCATGCATATTCCTCATCAAATACATTTGCATCCCTTATGAATATTTCATTTTCATCAAATCATACATGAACTGACTCCTCAACAGTCTGTATTTTTTTATTGTATACTCTAAACGCTTTACTATTTATTGAGTATCCTAAGAAGGTTCCCTCATTTGTACTAGGATCAAATTTTTGTAAATAACTTTAATCATTGTTTTGTATATAGCAAATGCATCCAAAAATATGAAAGTATTTGACACTTGGTGTCTTTCCTTTCCATAATTCATAGGGGGTTTTCTTTTAAAGTTTGTGAATTGTGCATCAGTTGATTGCTTCTGCCCAGAAGCTTTTAGTTAAGTTTGCATGAGAAAGCATTGTTCTAGTTGCCTCTATGAGTGTTTTATTCTTTCTCTCAGCCACACCATTTTGTTGAGGGGTTCTAGGTGCTGAGAAGTTATGTTTAATTCCATGATCATTTCAATAGACATCTATTCCTGTCTGATCAAATTAAATATCATGATCACTTTTTATTGTGATTACTTCTATTCCTTTTTCATTTTGGATTTGTCTAAGAAATATTGTTAGCAGCCAACATGTTTCACACTTTTTATGTAAAAACATTACCCAAGTATATCTGCAGTAATCATCTACTATAACTAGAGTGTACCTTTTTCTTTTTAAGCTTTCCACTTCAACTGGACCAAAAAGATCCATATGTAACAATTCAAGAATCCTAGTTGATTCTGAGGAGTTTAAGGATTAAAGTTTGTCCTAGTCTGCTTTCCTTCCTGACATGGTCTGCATACTTTATCCTTTTTGAATTTTATTTGACGAAGTCCTCTTACTAGGCTTTCTTAGGATAGTCTGACTATAGTTTTGAAATTAAGATGAGATAATCTTTTGTGCATAGCCAGTTTGTATCTTCACCTTCTTTAGTATAGAAACATGCTATTTGTTCTGACTGTGATGAATCAAAGTCTACTACATAAATGTTTCCTTTTCTAATTCCTAGTAATTTGACTTCTTGTGTGATTTTATCCTTTACTTGGCATGTATCATAAGTGAATGACACATCATAATTTTTATCACACAATTGATTAATGGATAGCACGTTATGTTCTAAGCCCTTAACATAAGCAACATCTCTAGTTATACCTACCTTTCCTTCTCCAAATATGACAAAAGGTTCTTGTTCTTTTTTGTAGTCTTCAAGGATGGTTTTGTTTCCTGTAATGTGTCTTGAGCATCCACTGTCCAGGTACCACATGCCCTTTTTCTTTCCCTACAATGAAAACATGGAGAGTGTGTACATGGTACCCACTCATTTGGGTCCTTATTGGTTAGCTTTTCCAATCCACACTTGAATTATCTTCTTGGTGAGTTCTAGCATTTAAATGATTTGTGGCCAATTTCGCTACAGGTAAAGGAGTAGACCTTTGATCTTATTCTTCTTAGTGGTCTGCTCCACTTAGTTTGTTGCTCTTGACATGAGTAGGTGTGTCTCAAATATGGTTTTCTCCAAGTTGTTTTTTAGAAGTTATTCCATACCTAGTAGTTATGAGCATGCTGAGCTTCATAAGGCCTTTCTCTGAATTCCCTTTTAGAATTCCTTGCCTTCTGCTTCTTATGGTATTTATCATAAGCATGAATTGACTCCTTTGAAGTTGAACAGTAGAGATCTTATTTTGCAGTACAGATCTCTTGAGCATATTGTTCTTACTCAGTACTGTTTGTGCAGCTGAGCTTTTTCTCCTTTGCACAGCCTGTGCAGCAAAGCGTTGGCTCTTATGTACATATACTGCAGTAGAGACATTCATCTTCTGCACACCTGCTACACTAGAAATGTTCTTTTATTGCAAAACTTTTATAGTGGTCTGCTTAACTTCCTTGGTAGTGACTTTTTTATCTGCATTGTTGTTGAACCAGCCATTGTATCCCAACCCAGTTTTATCATGGGAGGATTGACCTGATGTAAGGTCTTGTCATTCCAAGCATCCACTTGCTTTTGAAGCTCAGTGTTTCTCAATGTAAGTGTTTTCACTATTGCATTGAGAAGTTTCACTTTTTCATTTGCTTCTTTCAGTTTATCTTGAGCATTGATTGCATTTTTCTTTGAGAATTGCAATCAGCTTAAGATTTTCTTTATTTTTGTTTAAAAAGAAAATAAAGTTTTTAAGAGTTTTCTTGAAGTGCTTCCTTCAATTCCTCTATGGTGGCCTCTGAGTCAGAGAGATCAAATACCTGTTTTTGTTCATCTTCTCTGGCCGTGAGACACATCTGAGCATTTGATATGATATCTTCATCATCAGAGTCTATATCACTCCATGTCTTTACGACATAAGCCTTGCCTCTTTCCTTTCTTCCAGCGGTGACTTTGTTATGGTCCTTCTTGAACTTTGGTGCAAAAGAGTCTTGTGTTGGTCGTCTATATTGTGCAGCAAAGTGTCCTTGTCTACCACAGTTGTAGCAGACTTCCTTTTCTGTATCCTTGGTATTTAAGGGGAATTTCTTTTTGAAATTTTTTTCTTGAATAGCTTCTTGAACTTCTTTCCCATCAATGCCAGTTCTTCAGATAGACCTTGTTCACTTGCAGATAAAGTATCACTAGTCTCCTCTTCTGCCATGGATTTCAGAACTGTTTCCTGAGCTTTGAAGGCCAAGGTCTTCTTACTTGCATCATCTATTTGCTTCTTTCGCTCAACTTCAAGATTGTAGGTATGCAGTACACCATATAGTTGAGCCAAGGACATCTTGGTTAGATCTCTGGATTCTCTTATGGTTGTGGTCTTTGTATTCCAGATTTCTCCAAGAGATCTCACAAACTTTAGGTTGACTTCCTTGTTTTCGAAAATCTTCCCTAAGGTTTTGAGATTGTTGATGAGAACATTGAACCTTTCAAAGAAAGTAGTCAGATTCTCATTAGATCTCATTGAGACCAGTTCGTATTGTTGTATCAATACATCCTTCTTGTTTTCCCTGATCTCATTGCTTCCTTCATTTCTTAGCAGTAGAGTCTCCCATGTTTTATTTGTTGTCTTAGTATGGACCATAATCTCAAACATGTTATCATCAAGAGATTTGAATATTTGATTTATGGCTTTTCTATCAACCATCTTCAAATCTCAGTCTTCTCTGGACCAGAGGGATTTTGGTCGTTGGACTTCTCATGTTGAATTTTTTGGATCTGGCATCATTGGAACGTTTGGTCCTTCGAGGACAATGTCTTGTATCTTGTCTATTGAGTTGAGATGTGCAAACATTCTTACCTTCCAGTAATTGAACTTGTCAAAAGAGCAAGTTGGAGGTTTTCCACTGTTAGGACATTTAGGGAACTTTGGTGGTGCCATTGTTGATGATGATCTTCACACACATAAACTGTTAGTAACTTCTTTGCAAATAAGATATATGACCTTTTCTTTTAAAGAACTATTAAGTCTAGAAAGTCAAGCTCTGATACCAATTTTAAGGTTCAAGTTTCAACCTAGAGGAGAGGCGAATAGGCTATTTCAAAGATTTATTCAAACTTTTGATGCGGAATACTAGTTCTTTGCATACCACTATTCTATGTAGACTACTCAGGTAGTCTACAGATGACAGTTGGTAATCTGCAGCAGAGATTTCTAACTCTTTGAGTTTATATTTGTTTGGTTGTGATGATTTGTTAGTAATAATTCTAAATATCAATGTAGTACAAGTAATAAATAGACATAGTATTTATACTACTTCAGACACTCGATATCAAATGATAATCGAGAGCTTAGTTCACTCTTTTCTTGGTGACCAGTGTAGTCAAGCCAAGAGGTTAGTATCACTATCTTCTCGTTTGAGCTTACAAGAAACTTCCTTTTACAAGTTGTCACTTGTACAAAAGATAAAGAACCTAAATACTTTGCATAGATCCAAGCTCTGAACCCTACTGCAAGATTTGTTCTTCTGCAAACTAGTGACACCCTCTTTACTGTATCTTCACGATTTAGCTTTCTTGAATAATCTCTGAATTTCTGATAGCTTTGCATTCTTTACCTTTCAATCCTTATTCAACAACACTACTCTAATAAGCCTCAACGGTTCCCTTTTAAAGGCTTGAGGAACGAACCTAAGGTATACAACGTATTGTTCCTGAAATGACACTTTGTCACTAATGTCTCTCCACCATCTTGTTCCTGATGCTAGCAGTCCATTATCTCCAAAATTTGTGTCGTTGCTACTTTAACTCAAATCTCTATTTGACTGACTCCAAACCTTTAACCCAACCACCAGCAACCATCCTCTAATGCACTCAGTCTGCTGCAACCTTTACTTTACACTCAGTCTCTGCCGTAACCCTAGTCTGTATCCCATACTGCAATCCTAGTCTGTACCTAATCTCTACTGCAACTCTGATCTGTACCTAATTCTGCTACACTTTGATGCATGCTGTATTGATCCTAGTTTGCAACCACAGTCCTTAGATCTTGGAGACTTTGACATTCTTTTGTTGCATATCAATGCAATAGTTGTTCATCCAAAGTCCTCTATAGTAGTCTGCATCTGGTAGCTTGCACTATGCCCATACATCTAACTTAGGCTGCAACTACCTACTTGACTTCTAGCCTAAACACACTAAGTATATTATAACTAATACATCTCAGTTTTGTTACATCAATCACTATATAAATGGAGGGATTGCACATTGCTATCACAACCTTTACAACCAAACAGAGACAAACTTGAAGAATTGAAGTCTGTGCAGCAGACCTTCAAGTGTTGGCTGCAGACCACTTGGGTGGTCTGCAAAACTATAATCCGCTGCATAAACTTGCTAAAATTTGAATTAACCTATTCACCCCCCTCCTCTATGTTATATCTTGGACCTTATATTGTGCTACATACATACAACTTGGAAGTAGAGAAGAAGAGATAGATTGATGAGGTTAGGAAGAAAACTCTCGCCTTCAAAGCTCAAGTGAAAATTCTAAGATCCACGACAGAAGAAGAAACCAGTGACACCTCATCTGCAAGTGAACAAGCAATATCAGAAGAACTTTCACTAATGGGCAAGAAGTTTAGAAAGCTGTTCAAGAAGAAAAATCTCAAGATGAACTTCTCAATAAAAGCCAAAGAAGCAGAGAAGAAGGTTGTCTAAGTGGGGACTAATATTTTAAGTGGGGATTAATCTGTTGTCTACATGAGAAAGCAGTTTACTCACTATCAATATCATGATAAACTTCTAATTCTTCTTCAATATCCTTGGTTTGTGGCTCTATACCCTTCAACTCCTTGCCACTTCTTAAAGTGATGGCATTTGTGTCCTCTCTTACATCGAATGGCTATTAACTGAATGCTTGAGCTTTATTTGATTTACGTCGGAAGATAATTGTCCAAATTTGCCCTTAATACTATTAATACTTGTTTGCATTTGCTGTTGAAAGCTTGTGAATGAATTAAGTGACATAATAGTGGTTTGAGTTAAACTAAAAGTTTCCTTTAGAATTTCATCTTGTGTACTTGCCATTAATTTAACCATTTCTTCTAATGACATTCCCTCAGAGTTTGTTTGAATATTGTCACTCTTTGAGTAACTCGAATACTATTCAAGAGAACTTGATAAAATTTATAAGGAAATTTCTGTTGTTGAGAAACAAAAGGTGTATTTGTTTGACCATCCTAACGAAAATTTGGATGATTTTTCTCAAGGTTGATCTATGTTAAACTCCACTAATTCTGTCTTTCCCATTTTGGTGGGTCTAGGAATCCCACAACATTTACTTGTTCTTGATAGAGAATTGGACAGGAATCAGTTAAATGTCCACAATTTGAACATTTCTCACAAGTTTTTCCTTGTTGAGGTGAATTAAAAGCTTTTCCTAACCAATTAACAATAGCATCTAATTTTTTTTATCAGGCGTTGAACTACTTCATATACTATTCACAAAGTCTTGAATCAAAATCTTGAGAACTTCGAGCAAAAATCTCTATCAATCTTCTTACTTCAACTTGCGTTTTATTTGTTAGAGCTCCACCACTAGAAGAATAAATTTAATTCTATAATGTTTCTCTAGTAGCACTCCTTTATAAAAATAATAAATAAGCAAATTTTGAGCAATATCATGGTGAGGACAGCTTGCACATTATTTCTTAAATCTTTCTCAATATTCATGCAATCCTTCACCCAATTTTTGCTTAGTTCCAGAAATTTCTTTTCTTGGATTAGTAGTTCGAGAAGATGGAAAGTACTTTTCTCAGAATAAGTTTTTGCATTTCAGCCAAAGTATTGATAGAATTGGAAGGTAATTCATATAATCAATCCTTAGTATAGCCTTACAGACAAAAAGAAACGACATATAATTTTATCGTTTCAATAGTGACTCCACTAATTTTATTAGATTTACAAATGACATGGAACTCTTTAATGTGTTTATGAGGATCTTCTCCAATATCTCCATTGAAGATAGACAATTTATTTAGGAAGCTAGAATTTAATTTGAAAGGCATATCAACTTCAGGAAGAATTATGTAGAGAGGCTTATCCACGATTGTTGGTGCCGAAAGCTTACGAAAAATACGATTTGCATTACTATTGGCATTATTAGGCATATTTTCTGCATTATTTGCCATTTCTATTTTAAGATGGAGATAAATGACTTTTGATATATAAAAATAAAAATAGTTTTAAGAAAATAATTAAAAATTGAATTGATCAATTAAGAATTATTTAACATGTCACTGTCTTCCCGAAAACCACGTCAAAATCTTGATGCATGCTGTCGTAGACCTGTTAGATTAGTCCCCACATAAAATGTTAATATAGATAGAATGAGTAGGTGTCGATCCCACAAAGAGATGGAATGCAATAAAGTTATTAATGATCAAATTCGAATTCCTAATTACTTAACCTTAAACTGAGAAATGTATCGGATTTGTAATTAAATTACAAACTAATTAAACACTAATGATTTAGAACTAACAGAACTAAGTAACTAAACTACTTGTATTGGATTGATTGAATAAGTTGTAACTATAGGAAATAAACGTAGCGAGGATTCTCATAAGTTCACATAGCTTAAGGATTAATCATCGAAAATAAGGATAATGAATTGATAAAGATTAATAAATGAAAGGTCTAATAAATTTATAAAGGTGAATGATTTGGTTGGAATAAAGAGGATACCTTTCATCACATTCACTAAAGTTTTAATTATCAAGATAGTTTGAATAACTAAACTAATTATCTATTCTACATACTATGATAAAATGAATACATAAAATCGACAATTGAATCAATCGAGGAAAATACGAAACCTCTACAAAAAAAAACAATTTTTAAAGATCGAAATTTTCAGTCGCTAAATATTAATTTCGATCGTTAATCAATGATTGCGACAAAAATTTGATCGCAAAAAACGGTCGCTAATTATATTTATGATCGTTTTTACTTCGATCGTAGAATAAGCCACTGAAAGACATACGATCAATAAAGCTTATTTGTGGTTTGAATTTTCCAATGCACTTAGCGATCGAAATGGTTGCTAACTACCTTATCCTGGGTACCTAAACCTGGTTTGCTCAAATTCCTTGCGTGATACAAAATTTGACACAAACTAGATCAAAATCACTCCAAACCGATCCATCCAACCTCTCATATCCATAATCCAACACAAACACAAGAAAGTACACAAAAACAACATGAAAAAATAAAACACAAAAATGATATCAAATACTCGTTTATTATAGGAAAATTTTGTATGAAACCAAAACGGTCAGAAAAATACATCAAACTAGAGAAATGATACACATCTACTTACACCTAGAAACCATGGATCTACTTTGGAGAACATAGAGGTGGCGATAGCGGTGGATCATGAGAATCGTCCGAACGACAATCAAAAGCTACTCTTCTATACGGGGACATCATTTGAGCCATCCTTTCCATCTCTATCTTCAAAGCTGTCACCTGCTCTTTCAATGAAAGAATCTTACCTTTCTTTATTGTCATTAAAAAAATGAATTGAAAAAACCATTTGACATGAACTACATAGACTATTTTAACTTTCATAAACCACATACGGCCTTCTTCGACCGAAACAGCCGTATAATTAACGACTCAAATTGAATGGTGGTCGCAAAAGGGTTATTTTTTCTTAATGATTTTTCAATATTCTACCCAAATAACCTAATCCAAAAACCAATCCAAAAACAACAAAAAATAGGCCATCACCACAAGCATCGTCAATCCATCTAGTTTTCCAACTAACAACGTACATTCATGATAAACTATTGTGACAACCAACCATAACACAAACCTTTCAAACAACTAGTCACCTAAAACAATCAAGGTTCTAAACCAACCAAATTCATCAAATCAATCAATAATCAACTCAAATTCAACAACAAACCAAATAATCAAACCAAATCATATAGACTAAATTTATTAAATTAATTCATCAAATTGGAGATTAGGTTTAGAAAAATTATACACTCAGCGGTGGCGGTAGGGGTGTCGAGTTAGTGGGCGGTGTCGGCTTTGGCTCATGGATGGAGTGGCAGTGGGTGGCGATGGCAGTGACAATAGGTGGTGATGGGGGTGGTGACCACGGATTTGGCTCGCGATAGCGGTGGCGGTGGCAGTGAGTGGTGATCCGACGATTTTTGTGGCGAATTTCGTGAACGGAGGTCGAAAGGGAAATGGGAAAAAGGGATCTATTATCATGGTATAATGAATATTTTGCGACCAATTCTATCGCTAAATGATATATGCGATCATTTCGATCACTAAGTTAACGACCGTTTTCAAAATCAGTCGCTGAATTAGCGATTGAAATTTAAAAACGATTATTAAAAAGGCAATTTTTTATAGCGAACATGAATAGAATAGCAACATCGATTAGTCTACTTATTCATATATCAAAAGATCCTAGATAAACTATAGCAAGATAGCTTAATCTATAACTTATCTAGTTTCTACTTAATATGACCAGTATAGATTGAATCATTAGCATAATCAACCTACAACAACATGTAAGTGGCTATTTTTCATAGAAATTATAAGCAAATTTTGATATAGTCAATGTATAATGTTAACTAGTGGTCAATCTAGATAAAATCATTCATCAACCATGATAAAACTCTAATCTTTGACATCGTTCATGTTGAATAAATCAAATTCAATTTATAAATAGAACAGATCTCTTAAACCCTTCACTTCGTGTCATTATGATTACTCCCTACTCACAAACTACTCACTCATTAATTTGGAAAGCAACACAAACATGGATAAATATGCAATTGTATTCATCATAACCAACATAGATTGAATCAAATGACTAAAGTACATAAATAACCAACCAAAGTACTTACAAACCAATTAATAACCTCTTGAGAACTAAAATCCATACAACACGAACGAAGAATAAAGATGTTTGTGATCTTAATTAAACCCTAAAACGATGGCTATTTATGTATACATCTTTTTGGAAACAAACATAATATGATGTATTTATAGAAAAATATCAAAACTCTAAGAAATATGGAGAAAATCTGGATAAAATCTCGAAAATATATGTAAAATAATGCATGTCACGATCATGACCATCGTAACTACTATGTGCTGGATCAAATTTAAGGACCTTCATGATCACGCTCGTGACCAATGTAAAATCCTCTCTGGACCAATTTCTACTCCTGTAATGATCGTGATCAAGCTTGGAACAATCATGATCATATCCTAAAACAACAAAACATCTTCAAAATGATCCGAAATATTCCCGAAAGTCTTCAAATGCATAAAACACATCCTCATAACTCAGAATATCATCAAAAGCTTCATCGATTCACATCCAAACTTCATTAAAGTTTTCAAAAACTCTATAAACACTTCAAACCATAGATTCATTGAAATGAAGGGCTAAAACTACATAGTCTCACTTTATAATTCCTTAAGAAATTTGTGCTCTTGGTGTATGAAACATGAAGTATGTGTTCTTATACTTGGAATCTCTCAAGTGTTAAAGTTCTCTATATTAATATCATGTTCTTTTAGTGATAAGTTAAACACATTTAGATCGAGTTTATTACATCTACCTATGTATTGAAACATGTATGTCGTGTATAATCTGTTTTATTATAAAATACTCCATCATATGTTAGGTGTACTGCAATTGTTGGCTATATATACTCCGTCATAATATTGGTTATATGTACTACTACATGGATGAATGATTTTGATTATAAATTACTCTACATACATCATGTTTCATATGTTATTGTAAATCATAGAGTTTACAATGAATAGCCTTGGGAGTGGGGGGGGGGGGGGGGGGGGAATCGGCTATTCAAAATTTTTTCACAGCTCAGTGCAGCCTGATCTTGGTTAATATGCACTTAACATTCTATAGACTTGCGAAATGAGTCTGCACAAGAGACAATAGTATAGCAAGATTGTCTCTTGTGTATCCTGGATTGTTTTCTAATTTTTAAGTCTAGAATGAAAAACAGTAAGGACGTAATATTTTTATACTGGTTTAAACAATCATTGTCGAATGATCAACGAAGATTTAATCCATTCTTCTCTTGGTAACCTATGTGGTCTCACCAAGAGATGAGTTCACTATTCTTGTTTATGATTTACAAGACGACCTCTTATAAGTACAATACTTGCTAAGGTTAGAACCTAGATTGTTGCACAGATATTTTCAAAAGCTCTGCAATAGATACTGTTCTTGGTGCAAACTAGTGAACTCTGTAGGGTTTGAGTTTCAATCTAGAGGGGGGGTGAATAGGTTGTTCGAGATTTTAATGGTCTTTTCTGCGGAATAATGATATTGTGCAGACTACTATTGTATGCAGACTAATCAGGTAGTCTGCAGATGATACTATCTGGTTTGCACTAGAGATTTGCAACTCTTTGAGTCCTTATCTCGAGTTAGGCTGTGATAATTTGTTAAAAGCAATTCTAAGTATCAGTATAATGAAAGCAGTAAGTGGACACAATATTTATACTGGTTCAGACACTCGATATCAAATGATGATCGAGAGCTTAGTCTAGTCTTCCTTTGATGACTAGTGTAGTCAATCCAAGAGGTGAGTATCACTATCTTCTTGTTTTTGTTTACAAGAAATTTTCCTTTCACAAGTTATCTAACTTGTATGAAAAGCAAAGAACCTAGAGACTTTGCAGAAATCCGAACTCTGGACTCTGCTACAAGATTTTGTTCTTCTATAGACTAGTGACACTTTCGATTGTATCTTTACAACTTGGTTTTCTTGAGTAATCTTTTTGTTGCTAGATTGCTTTGCACTCTTTGCTTTTCAATCAACGTTCAATAACCACACCACTCAATAAGCCTCATCGGTTCCCTTTTAAATGCTCAAGGAACGAACCCTCCTAGACAGTGCACTATTCTTGGCAGTCCACTTATATCCACCACCATCTCGTTTCTGATGCTGGCAGTCCACTACCATAGAATCCGTATCGTTGCTACTTTAACTCAAATCATCGCTTGACTGACTTCATACCTCTGACCCAACCTTGGCAATCACCTTTGCTGTAGTCCAGTCTGCTGCAACTCCTGGTCTGCACACAGTCTCTGTCACAACCCTAGTCTGCATCCTATACTGCAACCCTAATCTTTACCCAGTCTCTGTTGCAACTCTTGTCTGCACTCAGATCTGACTCAGTTTATGTCTTGCAATGTTGATCCTTGTCTGCAAGCTCAGTCCTTCATCCTGAAGCCTTTGAGTTTCTTTGTTGCTTATGTATGCACTAGTTGTTCAACCAAAGTCTTCTGTAGTAGTCTGCATCTGATGACTTGAACGATCTCAATTCATCTGTAGCCGTCTGCTCTCTGGCATCTGACCTAGACTGTAACTCCCTACTTGACCTCTAGCCTAAACATACTAACTACATTATAACTAATACATCTAAGTTTTGTTACATCAATTTCTATACAAATGGAGGGATTCCACATTCCTATCAAACTCCTTTCCTTAAATCTTTCTTCATAGCTCTCCAGAACGATTACACAACATTTAAGAGATTTGTCTTACTTACAAATGAAATCCACAATCATTGTCAACCATCTCTGAGCTTGATCAATACTTTTATATAGGCTAAGAAAATCAAAACTGTGAATGTACTGTTTTAATGTTGACAGCTAGCAGTCAACGTATCCTCAGTGATGCTGGCAATCCTTCTTAAAATAACTATCAACCTCGTACAGACTTTATAACCTCAAATCTTTAATATGACCGCTACTCATATCCTAGTCCATTCATCAATCAGCCTAATGTACTTTCAATCTACTATGCTTTCATCTCTGCTGCAAGCCAGCCTTGCCGCACCCAATTTGCTGCATTATGATGTGACTTGATCCTGAGACTTCATTCGTAAATCCCGAAGTATTTACGGTCTTTTGCTATCTTTGTTTGTCCGAATTTTTTTTATCCATAACCTTTTGTAGTAGTCTGCATCTACGTGATTTACATTCCCATTCCAACTGTACTCTATTGCTATGTTGTATGTTTCTCTAAACTGTAGCTCACTATCCTAGTTCTGAACCAAAACAATTAACTACAAACAAGTCCTACTCTAATGTTTAGTTCATCAATTTTCATACACCGAAGGGATTGCACATTCCTAACATTTATAATATTGATAAATTATTATTCTACTTAAATTACAATGAATTGCATATGTCTCCCTTTCACATATTAAGGAATGTTGTCAATGTCGTTAACTATTAGTGAATCTTTAAAATTCATTAGAGGAAGAGTCTCACTTTACAATCCTTTGAGAATATTATGCTCTTGGTATATGAAAAATAAAGTGTGTGCTCTTATTTTTGGAATCCCTCAAGATGTTGAGTTCTATATTAAGTATAATATTGACTCATGCACTGTACGGGGCAAAAAAAAAAATCACAATATCAATGAATATTTCAAAGTAATTGAGTGACATATGTATATATGATATATAAAATATTTTGAATTTTTACGATGTAGAAAGTTAATAACGGATCATTTTTATGTAACTGCATATATAAATGATAATATATTTTAAATTATTATTTGATTTTTAGGAATTTTTATTGACTTTAGATTTTTTTTTCGTTTTGTTTTTATTTTTCATTTTGATATTTTATAATTTTTTTCTTAAACGTTTGGAGACAATGCGAGATTGTGGTGATATTTTTATTTTTTCTATTATGTAGAAATTTTTTTAAGTAAAGATAAAATTATGGTGAATAGATATTTAGTAGATTAAAATATTAAATGGTTTGTTGTTTGTCATCGTAATGATTCGACATAAAATTGGTTCGGTACAAAGTTGTGTGATTTGATATAGGTTAGATGTTTTGTTCTATTAGTGATAGGTTAAAACATAATTAACTATAGATGATTACATCTACCTAAGAGGTAAATACATCTACCTATGTACTGAAACATAAATTTCATGTACAATGTGTTTTATTATAAGATACTCCAACACATGTTAGGTGTAGTATTGTTTTCAGCATGTATACCGCAAATATATGTCTCTGTACTCAAAATATTATATATGTGTACTTTAACTACAAATATATGTACAATATTGTGTTGTATCACTTCAGTTGATTCATTTCACATAATGTACTAAAATATAAATTTTGTGTATAATTTTTTGCAAAACCATCTACTGCATCATATGAAAGGTGTGTTATTTAACGTATATTGCAGATGCGATTCTATGTACTGAAATCCTAATTTTGTCTGCTATAATTTCTATTGATGTATTGTAATGTCTTTCATTGCTACAATATATAGATTGTACATAATGTGTTCAACTACCAATCGAATACATAACTCTCAAATGCAACTCGTTGCTGCTATCCCCGCATTGCGACAACCCTGTCGGCAGACAACTACATGAGACTAGATAAAATCTTAACAAGTTTCGGAGAACCTTGTGTGCCGAATCCAAACAACTGAATCTCGAACATTCTTACCAACAAGCTGCCAACATATGCATCATAATGGAAACTACTCTTCACACAACACATAAATACATTGGCCTATCGCAAGCAAGTCACTATCTGTTAACCGAGAAACAATGCAACCATAGTGTTCCCATCAAACTCCATTTCAACACTCGATATCATCAGACAAGCTCAAAACATCATATCCTAGAACCCACATTACCCATAACCCAAGATCATCAAATTCCAATAGCCAAATCCCGAACCCCAACCTGAACAAACACCTTCCTCGCTTCATCCACCGACCCAATCTCAAATACCTGTTAATCAAACCACTTCCACAAACCCTATTCATCCAAGTACGAATCCCAAAACTCTATCATGTACAGCCCTCATCCTCTAAAGATCCTCCTCGTCAGGACATGCTAACGTATATTTATCCGACCTCGTCAACATAATTGTGGATTTTTGATGAAATAATTGAATAAGATTTGATGAAATTAATGAATGTTGTGCGGTTTTGATGGAGAAAAATTGAATTGGATAAAGAAAGGTGAGGATGAAGATGGAGAAAAAGTGATCGTGGGCCCTGGAGCAATAAATACATAGTTGAATCTCCCAAAAATTTGGGTCAAAACCAATACAAGATTCCCAAAGCAAAATTAATGCTCATTTTTCAATTTCTTTTATCAAAATCGATACAATCATTAATTGGGGCAAAAATATACAAGATTTGTCAAATGCGATGATAAATATGTGTGAAAATTTTTTATGGGGGCAAAATGTTATAAATCATTAAGATAGAAATTTAAATATATTTTTTTTTAAAAAAATGTGAATAAGAGCTCAATAGCCTTGAGAAATCATACAAATCATGATCTTCCTAAAAACAAGTCCATCGGGACAAGACATAATGCAATAGCAAAGTTATTTTTTGATCATAAATAATGTTATTTTGTTAAAAATTTAGCAAAGTTATTCCAATGAAAATTATATTATAATTTATTTTTTTTGTAAATATGCAGGATTAAAAGGGTACGTAGATATTTGATAGTTTATACCTTATTTTAGATTTGTACACCAAAATTGATATAAAAATGCATATTGTTATTTTTCTTGTCATATATAACATTTGATTTGACAAAAACCAAATTTTAATATGTAAAAAAAAAAATCATCATTAAAATACAATATTTTCAAGTTCTAGATAAATTTAAACTATAATATTTATTTGTTTGTTTATTATATTGAACATGCTCTAACAAAGCAATAAGATAAATGAAAAAAAAAATGTTATCCATTCCACCATAAGGGTAAAAGGATTTCCCGAAAATATCAGAAATCCTCCGTGAGATCCAATGCTGAATGTCCACGTCACCTTGAATAAAACAAATCATCTCACCGTCATCTCTTCATACCAAAAGTCGCAATCAAGCAGAGCCTCGCCTCGCGTCTTCTTCCCTCTTATGGCTTGTCAACTACCTGCACGAAAGCACTCACTTTTGCCCCACTTTCTCGTTCCCTCAACCAGCAGCTGCCACAACAACCACCCCTGAATCCATCACCAGCTGCTCTACGAGTCAGAAGAAGAACGTGACTGATCACCAGGTCCCGTCACATCCGGAAAGGGACACCGCCGAACATGAGAGCATGGAGATCTATTTCGGAACGGCGGATGGCGGCTCCACAAGTCTAATATCCCTGCTCAATGCCGACACCACCAATTGTTTGATGAGGTGAAGTTTTTTTTCTTTTTTTATGTGAACATATTTGTTGAAGGGGTTGGAGTTATGTGATTTGTTGTTTTTGAGTGGTGATGGAGGTCTGAATTGTTATTGTAATTGAGATGAAAGAGATGAGAGCGTTTTTCGACAGCCACGTTCAAATCTCACACCCACAATTTTTATATAAATAATTTATAATTCATATATAAATAATTTAAAATTTATATTTAATAATATATAATTCATTAAGTATTTTTATTCGATGCACGTTTAATAATAAACAATTCACATATTTATAATAACCAGTTCGTATATAAATAATATGTAGTTAATAATTGTTATTAAATATAATATATGAGATAATGAATATAGTTCATACGTTATATTTATGTAATTCACAATTTTAAGAAATATAATTCAAGCGATCATATTTACAGTTCTCATCAACACAAATATAATTCCCAGATTAAGAATCAGGAGGGAAGCGACCATGGGAAGTTACAGTCTTACCCATGGGACCCACTCATTACACAATATATCTCAATCTCCTCTTCATTAAACATTAGTCTGATTATGCAAATTTTATAATATTGATTCACAGATAATTAATTTATATCGATATAATTATTCAAAATATAAATATCATATCCCAATTAATGATAAATATTTTTTAATATTATAATAATATTTGTTTGTTATATTTATTCGCATTTTCATTAAATACATATTATACGTATATTTTAAATAAAGAAATTTTAAGAATATTACAGTTCACGGAGACAATTCACACATGTACCAATGCAGTTTATGTGCTGAAGGGAGTCAGTCCACACATCCAACTAAATTAGTTCACTCAATAAAGGGACAAAGTTCACAGATATATATAATATAGTTCACCGATACAAAGATGACATTTTATATTTTACAGTTTACAGTTTATAGACATTAATGTCTAATACTAACTTATAGATTATTATTCTTATTTAAATCATCAAATTGCTACATATTTATGATCTTTACAACTCATGTAATGATTTTAGACCAAAATATAATTTCGACATTCCTTATTATGTGCAATTCATAGTAATCTCATTTCAATTCATATTAAAAACATTACATATTTATGCTTTAATAATGCACATTTCATATTGTTTATATTTCAGGTGAAAATTCACAAAATTAAAATTTGTGTCTTACATGACATAACGTTGGATCAATATAAATATTTATTTGTATGTCTAACTGTAACTCATACATATCTCCATCAATTGAGTTCGAATAATATTGGAAAGAAGTGATTAAACTATTACAATCTATTTGTAACGGTCTATTTAACTCTCTTATATTAGTGGTGGTAATTTACTAGTAACCATAACCCGATGATTTTTCTCTTTATGTCTAGATATATTTCTTGATGAAAAATAAGAGATATTTAAGACCTTCAAGAAGTGGTTGAAGTAGATTAAGACGCAGTCTGACAAACAGATCGAGAGACTTTGAATCGACAATGGAAAGAAATTTATGAATAAATAACTTCTAGAGTTCTACAAGGACAAAGACATTATGAAACATCGCACTATTACTTACACATCCTGACAGACAGATCCAGAGACTTCGAATCGACAATGGGAAGAATTTATGAACAAACAATTTCTAGAGTTCTACAACGATAAAGACATTATGAGACATCGCATTGTCACTTACACACCCCTACAGAATGGGGTAGTAGAATGTATGAGTCGGATGCTCATGAAGAGGGCTCGATGCATGCTGATAAGGGCTGGACTGAAGAAGAGGTTTTTGGCTAAAGCTACTATGCCGACATGTTATCTAATAAACAAGTCCTTTTATAGGATTCGGAAAATCAAAACTCATGATGGTACTGTACTGATGTTTACAATTGTCTGTATCCCCTGCACAAGCCTCAGTGATGTTTTTAGGATCCTCTCATAATAGTTTTCAACCTCCTACATATTTGAAATCTCAAATCTTCGATTTGATCGATACACAGGCCCTCATCCATTCATCAACCAGCCCTGCTGCATTCCCAATTGCAGCACTCTTTTCTCTGTTGTAAACCCAGCTCTGCTACACCTAGTCTACTATATACTATGGCATGGCCTTGATCCTATTACTGACATATTTATGGTTCCTTTGCTGTCCATATTCATCCCAAAATATTTATCTTAAACTCTTGATGTCGACTGTATCTGATGATCCACTATGACATCCATGTGTGATCCTTAGCTACACTATTGCATGCATCTTAGACTGCATCGGACCATCCTAGTTCCTAGCCTAAGTGATTGACTATGAATATGTCTTAATCTAGAGTTTTGTTAATCAACTTCTCTATAACTGGGAGGACTACTGTAACGTCACGGCTTCCAGCTCAGCTGACACGTGGCGTTATGTTGCTACAAATAAAATTCATAGCAAGGCCCAACAACTCCATAGAGTTTTAGGTATATAATTCAAGAAAACTACTTATACATACCGTTACATTTACACAAGATAGTTCTAAAGTTATCTTACAATGCACTCTTCAATAGGCGAAACGCTATACATCGCATCTACAGTAACAAAAATATTATAAAATCATGTTACAAAAGCTAACAATTTTATTCATCCTTCGCCCTTCAACTAGAATATTACAAGTTATCTTATAGCAGCTATTATCAAATTGTCACATTATTTATAATTAGGTGTAACGTACTAGATACAGTGCGAGTTCTCTTTAACTCGTTTCAATTTCATTTCGGCCCGCACATTAAAATAAAACCCTTAACCCGTGAGCAACAAGCTCAGTAACCTTTGGAGAAAAGTTCGATTTTTAGAGGGTTCTCCATCGACTATGGCAAATCGTGGAGAGGCCCTGAAGTAATCTCGGAAGGAAAGGGAGGAAAAGAAAATATATACTTAGGCCATATTAGTTAAACAATAACATTATAATAAATTTATGTGTCGTAACGATTACATTATATCCATTGTTTGCGTCTTTTCTTTTGTGTTATTATTTGACAATTAAGACACAACTTCACAAGACAAAACTTTGAAGAAACAACGAAATCCGACGACTTAGATGATAATCATGGGGATTTAACAATTGACGGGACAAGCCTCTCTCAAGCATATTTTTAATATTCATGATCCAACGCTTTAACTAGACCCAATTGACATTTTCGGGTCTTCTGTAAAAGTTATCCGGTGGCCAAGCCACGCAAGGCATCGCAGTATAAGGTGTTCAAGCAACTAGTCTCCACTTACCCATCATGACGACTCAAGCAACACGACTCATATAAGGTGTTCAAGAATTGATGCATAACAATCGATTTTTCATGATAATGTCAACGATCCCCACGATGACTCCGTTTAGAATTTCAATAAACGATTCTTTTGAATCCACATAAAGACGTCAAGAATAACCCGATTTCTTTCTCACTCTTTCGACGATGTCGTTTCAATCGCCCATCGTCTTCAACCATCTCTATCATCAAACCGTGAGCATCCTTTGTCAACCAATCTTGCTTTGTTATTTATGATGACTCCATTTCCATCTGTCTTGTTCTTGAACATGCATTTATAGCCTACCACTAGATAAGTATCTGGTCTTGGTATCAGGTACCAAACCTTATTTCTTTCAAACTCATTCAACTCTTCTTGCATTGTATCAATCTAGTTAGCATCCATTGGAGCATCCTTGTCACAATTGATTACATACTAAGTATGACCTTTAATCCATCTTCCTTTGGCTTGTGCTTCATTGATTGAGGTCTTCTTTAGTTTCTTCTTGATTGTAGTAGGCTCATGCTCTGCTGCATTATCTTTGTTTCCTTCATCGAGTACCTTTTCTTGTGATCTGTTCTTCCTTTATTGCATCCTCTGGTACCTTTTCTTTGATCTGTTCATCATCTATAAAAACACATTCACGAGGAGAACTCACTATTTCATCAAATGAAACATGTACTGATTCCTCTACTACTCCAATTCTTTTAATATATACTCTAAATGCCTTGCTTACTGTAGAGTATCCTAGGAAAATTTCTTTATCAGACTATGGGGTCAAATTTTCCTAGATGTTGCTTTTTATTGTTATGAATCCAAATGCATAAAAATACTTGACACTTGGTGTCTTTCCTTTGCACAATTCATAGGGGCTTTTCTTGTGATACTCGCATAGCAGGCACCTATTCAGGACATAACAAGCAATGTTTAATATTTCTTGCCAATAACTTTTAGGTAATTTAGCATCTGACAGTATTGTACTGGCTGCTTATATGAGTGTTTTATTTTTCCTCTCAACAACACCATTTTAATGTGGTGTTCTAGGTGTAGAGAAGTTATGTGTGATACCACCATGATCATAATATTTGCCCACACCATACTAGTCAAGTTCTATGCCATGATCACTCCTATTCAATCACATCAATAGCCTTTTCATTTTGAACCTGTCTTAAAAATATAATTAGTAGATCGCAGGTTTTATTTTTCTTGTGCAAAAATATTATCCAAATTTACCTTGAGTAATCATCCACAATTACAAGGTATATATCTTCCTACTTATATTTTCTACTTCCACTACATCAAATATGTAATGCCCCGAATCCACACGGGTCCTAAATACAATAATTAACCATCAATCGGATATTAATAATCGTTCATAATCTTAGACACCATTACACAATCTGGGCCTCTAAACTCTATAAAATTCACAGAACCAACAAGGTCATCTCAAATACGTAAAATCTAATAACCTCAATATTTTTGAATCCTCCGAGCTTTCGTTGCATGCTTTGATCAATCAACCTCTCCCACATTAACCTGAAAATATATTTAACAAAAAAAAAGATAAATATAAAAAACAAATGGACGCAAGCTCAGTAGTAATTATAATGGTAGAGAGGGGCCAAAGAAAAGGCATTTAAAGGAAACCACTCTAAATGTAGCAAGGATTTCACGACGAGTCAAGAATTACTATAATGAAACCAATGGCCGACAATAGCTCAAAAATCACATACGTTCCATTCCCGCAAATCTTGTCCAAAACCATATTTGTGTACTCTACAGAGTTGGCACCTGTCCACGGGGTCCAATAGAATATACACCAGATGAGGTGTTAGCGTGGAATCTGTTGACCGATAAACCAAAGGTCATGACTCTCCTTCCATCTCCGAAAAAAACGACAACATCATCATCTCAATCATTTTCATTTTTAATCCATGCTTTTCATATGGTAGGCCATAGAATTTGGAGGAACTTGATGCATAACCAAGACCAAGAATAAGGTCAATGGACTTCGGATCATACGTCACCATTGACAAACAAGACCATAAAATCAAGAAACCCACAAAGAGAGGTACATACTCATATGCGACTAACAACAAACAAGAGCTTTGCACTTGAACTTGAAAATGAGAATGACCAAAGGAACTCAGGACAAGAAAATAAAAAGCCTAATCCATATTTGTCTGTACATATGAATTTTATTAGTTTGCTTTATACTTGAAGTAATTTTAGGCTGTCATTACGATTGTACGAGGAAAGTAATTCGACGTGCTTAGTAGTTACTAGTAAGGAGATGCTTAATTACTTAATTAGAAAAGATATTGAGATAAGATACTAACAAAAGATATTAAGATGTTTTGTGTGTGTTTGAATTCCATGCGTTTAGAAATCGGTCCAAAGGAATGTTGTTATTTGGTCAGAATTAAAACATGTTTGTGGTAATAAATATGTGACAATTGTTAGGTTTTCCGTCTGAATGTCAAGTCGATCAAAAGAAAGACTTGATGTTTGACAGGATTTTATTGTCAATATTCAATTACTACACCAAGAGTATCAATTACAAGTTGATTTTCTGTCCAAAAATTAAAATCAATGTTGTGCTGGGTATCTTGTGATGGGGTTTTTCATTATTTGAATCTGTAAGTTAAAGTTATATTTAAGTAATAATTGTGAGCTTATTGTTTATATTATCTTTTGTTTTTTCTCAGTCAATACTTCTGCTACTATAATATCTGCAAACATTAATAGTATCCCTGTTAAGGAATGGAAAGAGAATGTAATGATAACGGCACAAACTTTAACGAATGAAAAAAGAATGTAATGATAGTTCTCGATTGCATGGATCTAGACCTTGCACTTCGGATTGAGTGACCTACTGCTCTTAAGGATACATCTACCCCTGATGAAAAGAGAGAGATGAAGAAGTGGGAACGCTCAAATCGTATGAGTCTTATGATTATGAAATGAAAAATACAGAGTTATTCGGGAGCACTATGTTTGAAGAGGTTAATGCCAAATCGTTCATTGCCGAACTTGAGAAACGTTTTGCAAAAAACGAAAAGACTGAAACTAGTACTTTTTTTTAGTAATCTTGTTTCCATGAGGTATAAAGACAAAGAGAACATAAGGGAGTACATTTTGGAAATATCTCATATCGCTTCAAAAACTACAGACACTCAAGCTGGTATTACCTGAGGAATTACTTGTGTATTTAGTTTTGATCTCTCTTTCTGCATAATTCAATCAGTTTAAAGTCAGTTACAACTGCATAAAGGAGAAATAACTCTTAATGAGCTCATTTCACATTGTGTGCAAGAGGAAAAGAGAATAAAGCAAGATAAGATAGAAAATGCTCATTTGACATCGGCCTCTATGGACAACAGAAAAAAGGAAAAATAAGAAAGCTGCGTCTCAAGACCACAGAAGAAGAAAAATAAGGAAAATAAAATTGAAACTACGAAATCTGATTGCTTCTTTTGTAAGGAGACTAATCACAAGAAGAGAGATTTCACCAAATACCACGCTTGGCGTGCGAAAAAGGGTATCTCTTTTGCTTTTGTTTGTTTCGAGGTTAATTTAGTTTCGGTACCCAAAGACACTTGGTGGGTAGATTGTAGTGCTACTACTCATATAAGTGTCTATGTAGGGTTGCTTGCGCTGTCAAAAAAAGAGTGATGGTGAAAGATACATATATGTGGTTGATGGCAAGCATGTTGAAGTTGAGGCTATTGGAACATTTAGGTTATTATTAAAGATTGAATTTTATTTGGATTTGAAAGAGACATTTGTTGTATCGTCATTTAGACATAATTTAATTTTAGTTTCAGCATTGGACAGATTCGGTTATTCTTGTTCATTTGGAAACAATAAATTTAATCTAGTTTGTTTCGGACTTTTATCCGGATATGATAAGTTATGTCTGCTTGATACAATTGTCTCACATAATGAAACCTTGCATGTAAGTTTCCGTGGTCCTAAAAGAAAATTAACCAATGAGAATTCCTTATCAGTCTGACATGAGTGTTTGTGTCATATATCCAACAAAAAATTCAGAAACTCGTGTTAGATGGAATTCTTGATTCTCTTGATTTTTGAAATTCAGATGTTTGCATTGAGTGTATCAAGAGTAAACAAATAAACAAAACTAGATTAGATGTCGAGAGAGCTTTAGATGTCTTAAAATTGATACATACGGATATTTGTGGGTCATTTGCTATATCATGTAGAAATGGTCAACAATACTTTATCATATTCATAGACGATTACTCTCGTTATGGGTAACTATATCTCATACTCTCTTTATGAGTAACTATATCTCATACTCTCGTTATAGGTAACTATGGGTAACGATTACTCTCATACATGATTACATCTTGTAGAAATGGTCAACTATATCTCATCCATGAGAAATCTTAGTCAATAGACGTGTTCGAATCATATAAGGCTGAAGTTAAAAATCAATAAGGCAAAAGGATTAAAACCGTGGTGGTGAATATTATGGTAGATATGATGGTTCAGGTGAATAACGTCCATGGCCATTTGCGAAATTGCTAGAGGAGTGTGGGATCGTTCCTCAATACACTATGCCAGGTAGTCCTAGCATGAATGATGTAGCTGAGAGACGAAACCGAACATTAAAGGACATGGTGAAGAGCATTATTTGTAATACTACCTTACCAAACTCACTTTGGGGAAAGACATTGAAAACTGCAGCATATATACTTAATAGAGTTCCAACTAAAGCTACAATTAAACCTCATATGAACTATGGACAAAAAAAAAAGCCCAGTATAAAGCACTTATATATTTGGGGTTGTGCAGCTGAGGCAAGGCCTTATAGGCCAAATGTACAGAAACTGGACTCTAAAACATTTATTGGCTTTTTTATTGGGTACTCTAAAAGGTTTAGGGGGTATAAGTTCTATGATCCCACTTCAAGAACTATTTTTGAGAAAGGTAATGCCCGGTTCTTTGAGGATGTTGAGTTTGGGGAGGAGATAAAGTTAGAGATTTTGTCTTTGAGGAAAAACATGTGTCTCTTCTCTCAGTTATTGTTGATCATGATCAGGGGGTTATCATTCCTGACAAGGATCATGAAACAACTCCAGTTCAAGACAATTTTGATAATCTCCCTAATCAAATTTCTGATATTGTTAATGAAGATCAAACTCAACAATCTCAAGAACATAAAGTGTCATTAAGGAGATCCACTAGAGAAAGAAGAAGTGAATGGTCAAAAAAAAGAAAAAAAAGAAGAAGTGCAATTTCGGATAACTATATTGTATTTCTCTAAGAATATGAGGTGAACTTGGAAATGGTGGAAGATATTATTATCGTTCTCCAAGAACAAGAAATAGACTTTGGACTTGTGGAAGATGATCCAATCAACTTTCTTTAGGTCATGGAAAGTCTTAAATCTCAAAAGTGGATTGATGCCATGAACGATGAGATTAAGTTCATGAGTGCCAATGACGTTTGGGAGCTTGTCCCATTGCCAGAAGGTGTCAAACCCATTAGTTACAAATGGAAATTTAAAACCAAGAGAGATTCAGAGGATAATATCATAAGAATTAAAGCTCGTCTTGTCGTTATGGGCTACACTCAAAAGGTAGACATTGACTTTAAAAAGACTTTCTCTCCGGTTTCATCGAAAGACTCTCTCGGGATAATAATGGCACTAGTGGTACATTTTGATCTTGAGCTTCATCAGATAGATGTTAAAACAACATTTCTTAATGGTGATATTGAAGAAACAATTTATATGCAGCAACCAGAAAACTTTGCTTCGGGAGATCCAAAGAAAATGATTAACAAATTAAAGAAATCCATCTATGGGCTCAAACAAGCTTCCCGTCAGTGGTATCACAAGTTTCATAATGTCATTACATCCTTTGGTTTTGAACCAAATATAGTTGATGACTGTATATACCACAAGTTCAGTGGGAGTAAGCATATTTTTCTAGTTTTATATGTCGATGACATACTGCTTGTCAGCAACAATATAGGCTTATTGCAAGAAACTAAGATATTTCATTCAAAGAAATTTGAAATGAAAGATCTTGATGATATCTGTAAGGTTCAAGTTTCAACCTAGAGAGGGGGAGGGGGGTGAACATTCCTATTAATGTTTCTTTTGTATTAGGAATTCAGATACATCGAGACCTCCTCAAAGATATTCTTGGACTTTCACAAAAGGGCTATATCGATAAGGTTCTTAAGAGATATAGCATGCAGGATTGCAAAGGAAGACAAATTTAACCTCAATCAGTGCCCAAAGAATGATTTTGAAACAAAGAAAATGGAGAAGACACCTTATGCTTCGGTTGTAGGGCGTCTAATGTATGCTCAGGTTTACACACGATCTGATCTAACATTCATAGTTGGGATACTAGATAGATATCTCAGCAATTAGAGAATAGACCATTGGAAAGCAGCTAAAAGAGTCATGCGATACTTACAAAGAATAAAACATGCTCACATATCGAAGGTCGGATTAGCTTGAGATCATTGGGTATACCGACTCCGATTTTGTTGGGTGTTAGGATAGTCTGAAATCTACATCAGGCTATATCTACATGCTTGTTGGAGGAGTTATCTCTTGAAAAAGCATCAAACAACCTCTTACAGCTACTTTCACCATGGAAGCAGAATTTATAGCATGCTACGAGGCATCCAATCAAGGATTATGGCTGTGAAATTTTGTTACTGGACTGCGCATAGTGGATACCATTAAAAGGCGACTCACGCTATTATGTGACAACATGTCAGCAGTCCTTTATGATAAAAACAACAGTAGTTTGACCAAGACAAAGCATATGGGTATCAAATTTCGAGCTGTGAAAAAAAGAGTACAGAAAGGATAATTGTTCATAGTACTAACTCCATGGTTGCGAATCCGCTCACTAAGAGATTGCCACCCAAAGTGTTTCATGAGCATGTTGCTCATATGGGTGTCAAATCAGTTGAGGATTATGGTTTTTAGTGGGAGTGTTTTTTTGTAATGTTTCTATGGTGTCAACCACATATTTGGTCGATTAAGCTTTTTAAGATTGTATTTGCAGATTTACAATGTTAGTTTTATGTACTTTTACAGTTTTGATATTGATCTCGATAAAGTTTAAGGTAGATCAGTTGGAAATACACATTCTATTTTGGATCAAAGTTTATGTTATTTTCATGCTACAAACCTATATTTGATCCATGCCGTTGATTATACTAATATACGTGATTATTTTTGGGTCTAGTTATATCAATGTAACATAGATCTCTTTGGTCATATGTTGATATGATTGATGGACCACATTGATTAATGACGATTACTAGTTGATGGCATTATTGAGCTCTTAAGGTTATGTTGTGACATACAATACTAAGGTTTATGCATATACATGAGTATATCGTCCAAATGAGAGATTGTTAGATTAGGTGGACTCATACTACGTGTACATGAATAATTTAACTATACGGATTAATTATATGTGATGTGCTATCTTGCGGTTTGGCCTAAATATTAGTGGTCCTACAGATATTAATATTAAGTGGGCTAATATGTCATCTTATAAAGTATATGACCCAATTTCGTAGAGATCAACGGCCTTGTTCCTAATTAATGATGGACTGATTAGGGATAAGAACAAATATAAATATAAGGCTTATGGTCTCCGGTTGTACATACGTTACATCTTTCTGTCCTTCCATCGTTAGAGAGAGAAATCGTAGTGTGTGTATCAAGTAAAAGATATCTTAACCCAATATGATCTTCAATCCGGATCAAAGACTTGCTTTTATGGATTCAGATATGCTTTCGCTTATGATCTAGTATAAATAATTCGATATGAATACTACAGTTTTAATAGGATTTATTCCAACAATATATCCATCTATGTCATGCTTATATTGTGCTGGACAATCACCAGATGTTAAGAAAACAATCCTATTTTCTCTTTTGTACCTCAACATCCTAAATGAACTCCACTAATCCATGTGGACGTATAGTTCATACCCTTAGATTGATAAATTGTACATGAAAGTTAATGTACATTTGAACAAAACCGTTAACCAGTTTCCAAGTGATGTCCCGTCTACCTTCTTAGCAAAGGACTAATAGACCAATTAGGTCAAGTCTCTTGAGTCCATGACACAATAGTTTAGCTTAATCATGAACTCACTACTTTCCCGCCAAACTGGTACTACACAATGTTATTTCCCTGGACAGAAACACTGCTGCTATCCTCAATATGAGTTATTTCACATAAGGGCCTCCTAGACACCCGGAATTTAAGCATCCATTGTAAGTCATTACCATAAAACTATTCAATCCGAAGATAACTTATCTTAAGGATTCAATCCCTGCACTAGGAACTAACGGAAAGTCATTAGGTTATTGACCAAGTTGAGAGTTTCCAAAGATGATTCTTCGGGTAGATAAGCTGCATGTGTTAGATGTTATGAACTATGGATCATGTATTTATTGAACAACTTGAACCGCATCAAGACCGAATTCTAACAGACCTTGAGATGAATAGAAGTTTCTCACCTTGAATCCCACTATAACTTACAAGAACTGAACACTTCAACCTCAGTTTCCTAACATTCGGGACTTTCCCTATGTCGCTCAATACATAGAGCTCACTTCTAACAGCGACGAGTTCTTCTAGCTCGAGGACGACAATGGAATTCGATGAAACTTTTTTCTAACTATTCTACTGTAGACTTACGGACTAGTCTGCAACTGAGATTTAAGTCCTTTGGACTAATCTTTTTGTGTTCAGTTAATTTTCTAACAGTTCTAAATTAAAATATAAGATGTTAAAGGACACAAGGATTTATATTAATTCAAATAATCGTTATCAAATAAATAACGAAAACTTAATCTAATATTTTTTTGATAATCAAGTTAAAAGGAAATTCATCATTTCTTTATTTTTGAGTTACAAAGAAACCTCTTGAAAGTTTACAAATTTACTTAGAGTAAGAAATAAACTCTTTCCACATATCATTTATGAATTGTTGCAATGTTTGTAATAGAGTTTTTTTCTCAAATCTTCAATCCAACACTTCAGTATGATGTCACAATGTTAATAATGAGAGATTTTTCAACTTGCTAACAATTACTCATAATAGTCAATCTTCTTTGTCTAAATTTAATTTTCTTTTGTAAGATTCAAAAAATCAAAACACGTGATTATGTTTTTTGAAAAAAAAATTCAACGTTGTCATAAATGTTAATATATAAAACCTTATTTTATTAACTAATACATAAAGAAGAATGAAGATGTATAATCATTCAAATCAGATGTAACAGGGATTAGGACGTTTATTGCGCTTTGAAAGACGTAACTGCTTGCAATGATTGTCTCAAAGCGTTGCAGGATGCCTTCAGAACTTCAACGCCACCGGCAGTGGAACATGACAATCAACTAAGGACAGGGCCAAGGGCATATCCACGTCATCACTGCTACATTAAATGAATCCCAAATCAATGGCTCAATCACATCCATGTATCTAAACCTAACCCAACTTGCCAAACTTGTCATCATCGCCTCCGCGCTTCTGCCTCCCTCTCACTTCCCAGCAATAGAATACAAACCACGGTGACACTTCCCGTCATTTCATCTCCCAGCCTCTCTCTCTCTCTCACGGAACAACGAAATCTGACGCTTCGTTATTTTCGTCGCCTCGATTCATTTCCATCACCAAATACAAGAAGAACAAAAACCTGATTTCTGTGGTTAACCCTAATTCCGCATCAATGGCAGCAAGCCTCGTACGACGAAGCATCTCGAAGATCCCGTCATCATATCCGGCGTCGTCGCTTATCTTCTCACGACACCACGCCAGCGAGGCGCAGGGTGCTGCTGAACCCAAAGCCACAAAGACGTTTTCCATCTACAGGTGGAACCCGGACAGCCCCACGAAGCCGGAGCTGAAAAACTACGAGATCAATCTCAACGAATGTGGGCCCATGGTCCTTGACGCTATCATCAAGATCAAGAACGAGATCGACCCTTCCCTCACCTTCCGCAGATCTTGTCGCGAGGGGATCTGCGGTTCGTGCGCCATGAACATCGATGGATGTAACGGGCTCGCGTGTCTCACCAAGATCCCCGATGCGAGTGCCGGGTCGACGACAATCACCCCGCTGCCTCATATGTTCGTGATCAAGGATCTGGTGGTGGATATGACTAACTTTTATAACCAGTATAAGAGTATTGAGCCTTGGTTGAAGAGGAAGAATCCGCCCGAGACTAAGGGGAAGGAGATTTTGCAGAGTAAGGAGGATAGGAAGAAGCTCGACGGGATGTATGAGTGTATTCTTTGTGCCTGTTGCAGCACTTCCTGCCCTAGCTATTGGTGGAACCCTGAATCTTATCTTGGCCCTGCTGCCCTTCTTCATGCTCACAGGTAGTACGCTCTGCGATTCTTTTTTTTTTTTTTTTTTTTTGCCTCATTGGAAGATTGATGGGAAATGATGAAGGAAATTATCCATAGTGGTACAATAATTGGATGCTTCTTGTTCTGCGGAATGGACATGAATTGTTAGTTGTTGATTTGTTTTTTGGATTTCTATTATGTTAGTATGAAGACATGAAGTTGTTCTGTCCAAGACATGGATTTCTATTATATTTGATTGATACATCTGATGTTGTTCCATTGAGAATACTTTTGTAAAGGCTGTTTTTTTATCTAGGACTCAAATATGGATCTTCATTTGTAAATAGTAGTTTTCTTTTTCTTTTCAAGCAGTTTACTAGGATTCTGTCCAAGGCATTAAATTTTGGTCTAGCTTTCACTAGGAAGGTCTTTGAAACATAGTTGTCGAGATGGCACCTAGACGATGGCCATGCATTCAGGTGCTTAAGACAAGGCGCTGCGATTGCCTGTTCCTCACCTCAGTATTTGAGCACTAACGCTTGCCTTGATGTTGTCTTGAACACCTAGAGTGTTGTTGAGGCTAGGATGAAATTCAATTTCTTCTCCAAAAAGAAAAAATTAGTATGAGACAAGAGTATGAGAATTTTTGAAGTTTCAAATATATAATGAGAATTGTTTATGTAGATGGAATTATTTTGTAGTTGTACATGAGACTCCTTATCTTATTGCTCCCTTCAATTGAAGTTTTAATGAATTAATATGTTTACAGTGTATGATTGTTACCATTGTTGTTTCATAGTGCAAGTTTGAACTTATATTTAGAGTCACGCTCAAAGGCGCACACAATTTGTGGATTATGTGTGATGTTCATCTTTTCCCATTCATGGTGCTTATTCGCCGAAGTGTTGGGCCCAGTCCATGGCGGGATCTCTTAGGTAGGTTATTATTGTAGTTGCCTAGATGTTGTAAGATTCCAAGGCTCCCTTTATAATCAATGGTCTTTTAGAATTAATAACTACGTTTGGAATATATTATGACTGCTTGGAAGCATTTTCTGGAATTATCTATTTCTGTCCTGGTTGTTGGCAGCTATGTATCTAGTTTTTTGACTTGAAATGTACTTAGTATACGTGGTATGTATTCCAACCTTTGGATGGACAAGGTTCATTGGAGTAGATGGGATTAGGTATAGGTGTGTTAAATATTGGAAAAAGTGCATAGCAGTGAAATATTCAACCGTGACCGCTGACCCCTCTGAACTATAAAAATAAGCTTTTTAAATGCTTTCTGGTGTCAGAATATTACGATTTTTGTTGCAACCGGCCAAGAATATGAAGATGATCTCCTTATGAATTTCGTTTAATGTGATTTTCGTTTTTTTTTTTTTTACAATAGAGAGGCTAAATGCTTATTTTCAAATTTGATGGGGGTCATATGCTACGGTTCAATACTTCAAGGGCCGGTTAAATGTCATTTTCCCTTAAATATTTGTGTTGCTTTCCTTTTGGAACGGAAATAATTATTTTTCTCATCATTTGGATTTCCTTACAATGGCCATGTGTTTAACTGCTCAAGTAAAGCTGCAGTACCACGTTCGGAGAGTTTTCTGTTAGAATTATGCGTGTGGAATATTTATTTTACCATTTCCTTCATCTGTGAAAAGAGGGAAAATAGTATGAAGTCCACCTGTACTTTCAGGCTTTGCCGCTTTGGCACCTATACTTCAGGAATATGCACTTAACCAACATCAATCCAGGGTTTTAAGTGTCATCATCTATACATTTCCCAAAAAAAAGAAAAAAAAAATAAAGAAAAAAATAGAAAAGAGAAGAAAAAAAGTGTCGTCATCAATAAATCCATCCATTTTGAGGCCAAGTGAAGTACACACACCTCAAAATGTATCTAGGGCTAAAGTTTTTTTTCCTTTTTTTTTTTGTGAGGGTGGGGGAATTTATAGTCATAATTTTTTTTTTTCATTACTCACACCATCTTCCTCCATTTACAAGACGATACAACTACTTGACGCGTCACCTAGAGCCAATCGATATTTTGAACTAAACCTGTTCTCATCCACTACTGCAGCCTCAAATCACGATCCATCTTTCGCAGCTACCCTAGAAATGCACCCATTGCAACAAGTTCATTGGAAAACCTCATCTCTTCTTTTAGCTGATTGAACCACCAACGTTTCTTCAATCTGCGGGAAACCATTATCAACCACAATCATTCTTGATTTATATCAAGAAAAAATAAATTATGGACATGGAATTAGAAATAACAAAATCAAGATTGGAATTCATAGTCACGGAGAGACTTGAACATGGATTCAGAGAAGTATCCAGAATTCAGTTCAGATAGCAATGGATTCAAATGAGGGAAGTAGCGGAAAAGGTGGAGAGGCAATAGCAAGTCAGCACTTTATTTACCTCTTTCATCTCAATATCATATGAAAAGGGACAGTTTCCTTTTTCTTTTTCTTTTTCTTTTTTTGACTTTTCAAGAGTTAAAATTGTCATCTCATGATTTTTGTCAAGGGTGTTAGCCAATAAGCCATGTAGTACAGTTAGTTTTGTGCTATTTTTTCAGTAAAGAAAGAATTGAGTCAATGATGAGACCAATTGTCTGAGATTTCCATTTCATATGACACTTATGGTAGTAGTCATTTTTTTTGTCTAGATGTTGTATTGACGAGTTAAGTGCTGGTGATGCATAACTGTTTATGTTTACAGCACCATGCTCAGTGAGAACATCTTCCTGCTGATGTATTCTGAGAAAGAGGCCGTTGAGTTATTTAGTTATTATTTACATTAAAAGGTTCTTAGGCAAATGGAATATATAGTTTCTTTTGTTTTCAATGTTGTTTGATCTGTGCTGATATAGGGTTGTTCTAATTACTTGTGAAAAGACATACAACCTTCTTCTAAGTTGGTTGTTTTAATGTTAATAAGAGAACCATTTTTTGGATTTATCAGGTTAAATCTTTCATGTTTCTTTAAAAAATTATGTTTAACATAGCTGTTTTGGTTTTGATAGTGAACCAACTCTACCAGTAGTATTTTCCTCATGCTAATGCTCTACATACGTTTGAAGTGTGGGAACATACTCTGCCACCACACAGTCAAGTGCCTAACAAATACCACAATCAAATGACACAACAAATTGGTATGGTATTGCTAGGTTCAAACTCATGCTCACATGTACGCACCCGCTTTGACGCCATATTAATGTGTAAATGGTACCAAAAGTTCAACCTTATGGTAGATATTTAAAACATAGAAAATTCTCAGAAGATATAACTTTTCCAAAATATTACTCAAAATATACAATCCGGGATAAAAATCCCCAACACATACAATTTTATTGTTACCCACTCCCACGTCTCTCTCCTCCTCCCTCTCCCCCACCGATCTCTCGCCTTTACTATCACCATCCACATCTAATATCACATTGAATCACTTATCTGGTTGTTCCTTTGATCATTCGACCAAGCAACTGATCATCTGAATCAACGGAACTCACATCACAAACCACCCATCCCAACAGCCGTCGTCGATCTCTCTCCATGGAAGCCATCAAGCACACTACTCAAGCTCATAAACCCTTCACTAAGCTGAAATCAATCGAGCAGATGAACCTTTGTTTCTTGTGGAGAGATTTACATTGTTTTGTAATTGAATTGAGTTTGGAATCCTAAAACGCACGGTATGAAAAAGTGCGCCTGAAGGATTGAAAATGTACACCAGTTCAATTTCTTTTTTTATAAAAAAAAAATTCAAACTTCATTTTTCAATTTTATTGATATTATGTTATAAATTTTTGTTTATACATTTGTATAATTTTTTCTTCAAAAAGAAACAACAGGCGTATTGTTTGTTGATATTGATGTACTGTTTGAATGAAACAGCGCGCCTTGTTATGTAAATAGCGCGTCTGAATTTTTTGATCATGTAAAGAAATCGAAGTGTGTTTTTCTTTTATCCTTGACTTCTGTCATGTTGTTTCATGACTTGACGTTCCGTTTTCGTTTGAATTAATGCCTAGTTTCTTTGTGGCATTTCATCGAACATCTTGTTGGTGTCTTTGTGGCATTTTATCGAACATTGTTGAATGATTATGTGGGAATGGTTATGTATCGTGGCCCTAGTTTGTGATTTAAGTGCTTTGGGTGGGAGTTATGATCACTCAACGAAGAAATATGGATCGTGTTTTTATTGGTTATGCGAATAGTTATGTTTCTTTTGGTTGTTTGGCATGGGTTTGAGGATGAGGATAGAGTGTGACAATAAAGAGCAGATGGAGGAGAGAGTTGAAGAGGGAGAAGGAAGTTGGTGATGGAGAGGGTGTATGTTATGGGAATTATTCCTGTGTTGTTATCAATGAGATTTTTTTTTTTTTAAAGTTTTTGGGAACTTCCCCTTTAAAATATTTACTCAGTCAGTCTCAATATATTTTTAACCGTTGGCTTGGATTGCAAATTTATGTGTGTTATTTTTTTGGCGATGTACTTTCGTGTCCCTAAAAGTTAAGAAATGAGGGGGCTTAGTGTAGCTCTTAAAAGAAGAGTTTAGTGCAGCGTATTGTAGTTGTGGAAGGGTGATATGGTATTTTCCGGTGAAAAGTTCTCTGAATAACAAAAGGTTACAAATATATATTTGGATGGCCTAAAAAGAAAAAAATGTTAGCTTGTATTATGAGACAGATGGAGTATGTATAGCCTACTTTTTCAGCTGTATTAACTCAAAAGTGGTTTTGAATAAATTTTTTTTGCTTGTCCTGACCTTTTTTTATTTCCATTGACTTATTGTTCTATGAGTGAATTACCATACTGAAAAATACGCAGCGGGAAGTCTCCCAGTGGCTAGCTTCCTGTTTTGATGGTGGAATTCTTGCTGTCATGTTGCAGCCAGGTCTTCTATCTTTTACTCACCTCATGATCCGGCTTTTTGACTTGTATTTCCTTGTGGTTGCCTACTTTATTTTGTCATGTTTGAGATGGAAGCAATTGGCTTTGCATCTGTTGACATTCAGTGCTATAGTAGTCGAAGAACGTCCATATAAGTTATTTTGTGGCGAATATGTAAGCCACTCAATGTATCACATGCCTTCAAAGTTGGTGCATTTCAGTTCCTGTTTTTTTCCTTAGTCATGAGGTTGCTTGTCATTTGTAGCCTTGCCTTCATTCTGTGATCTATAATTTTCACTTTTCTTCTCATTACCTCGTGTCCTTTTCTTTACACGAGTTTGATAGGATATATGGCATTACACGAATATGGTGAATGTAAGGTTGGATCTTTCAATAACTTTTTGTTGAAGTGCTTATTCTTTGTTGTTTGGCTGATGTAGGTGGATAGCTGACAGTCGCGATGAGTATACCAAGGAGAGGTTGCAGGCCATCAACGATGAATACAAGCTGTATCGTTGCCACACAATATTAAACTGTGCACGAGCCTGCCCCAAGGGATTGAACCCTGGGAAGCAGATCCAAAGCATTAAGCATCTTCAGCTCTCAAGTTGAGATCAGATTTGCATTGTTCTGATGCCATGGTGTTACGTTGACAAGTTCTTCTCGTAAAGGAAGTTTACTAATAAATTTTTATGTTTTATGGGCTTGTAATAAATCAGAGATTGAGCTTTCCATTTGGCCATGCGACGCCAATTAGTTTAATGTAGTTGATGTATGGAATGATGGAGAGACTTCCAATTGTCAACACATAATAGCCAAGTTATGTGTATATTATCCTTGTTTGTCTCCATAGGTTAAGTGTCCTCAGCCTCCTGAGTTGTAGTTAGTCTTAGGATTGCGATCCGCCTCTTGCTTTGATTTAACTCCCTTCTCATTAATCCTTGGCCTGCGTTTTGGCACCCACATCGTCCTTGCTGGTGGAATATATCTCACAGATCCTTCTTACGAGTTATGACCCCATCTCACCATTAGGACACAAGGCTGGCATCCATTCATAGGCCACCTGATAGGGCATAGGAGAACCATCAAGACCAATAGAGTAGAACTCCTCGAGAACTTGCTTCCTGTTGTCTAGTGTTCACGACAACTCTTGTATATGAGATTTGCTCCTTTGAAGCTGTGAATCGATTTGTACGAATGGGTTACCCAGTTTATCAAGAACAGAAGGACTCCGATATTGCAAGTCCATGTCCAGCGGGTGCAGCTATACAAGTATTCGATCAATGGGGTCAGGATCAAAAACAAAATGATGGGTACACTCCCTCCCTCAACATGAGACTTGTGATGGTTGTCAGTTATGACAGAAGGTTAGCACACCTAAAGGTTAAAACCATCAATAAACTAAACTATCCTCACAGGACCTGGTTAGCAGCTTGCAAAAAGATCAAGTCAGCAAGAATGGTTTGTGTAAAAGGCTCGCCAGCTAAGCAAACAAACAAAGACAAAGGTTCAGGTCTGTAGGATCAAGCGAGTCCACGAAGCCCTTAGACCACTTCACATAACAAGTTCCTCTATACATTCCTCTACACTCTTAGATTCAGCCAAATTTCAGAACACACACCCATACCAAACTACACGAGAGTAAGAAATCCTCACATTCGTCTCTTGCTCACATCTCTCACCCTTAGCCTAATCTCTCTTCATTACGCAACTCATTTATTACCATCGAAAGCGGTGTCAAGTAGCCTCGACTTGTTTCCTCAAATTTTCTACCTTCTGCTTCTTCCCACAAGCCTCAGCTTCGTCTCTTCCCTCACTCTTCACCATGTGTCTGATCATCCAGAAAGAGGAAACTGTCCCTTCTCATATGATACTGAGAAGAAAGAGGAAAATAAAATGCTGACTTGCTATTGTCTCTCCGCCTCTTCCGCTACTTCCCTCGTCCAAATCCATTCATATATCATCCAGACTCAATTCTTACAGATTTTCCGTGGTCGGCCTCGTCCCATGGTAGGGAAGTTGCTCCAGAAGAATCTTCCCCTTCAGCTAGAGCGTCATTCTCTTTCCCTTCTATATGTTCCTTGTTTTTAGCTTTGTCCTTTATTCATATAAATATCATATGATTTCATGGTAAGAAAATTTATCTCATGTTGTGAATCTCCATGGGAAGGATGCCCCTTTGAACACTATTATATTGATTTCAAAAGGGATAATTAGTCTTGTTGGTGACAACTTGATTATCTCAACCATCCCGATAACTTATCCGTTTTAAAAAAAAGAATTAAATTTAAAAAATTTATAACTCATCCGTCTTTTCTTTAAATGGACGATTCAAAATTTAAAAATATCCATCCGACACATCGGATAATAACACATTCCATTTGTTCAAATGTCCTTGTCTCAAATTTTCTTTCTTCGAGGGTTAGACTTGTCATTTTCTATTTGTTTAACATGAAAAAAAAAAACCGGTCCCAATATAATACAAACTCCCGAGGACCTATCTGCACATTTTGCATGTTCCAAGGAGCAAATACCATTGCCCTAGGGCACAGGAAAGTCTTTTATAATTTTTCCATTTTTCTACTCGAATAAAGTCTTCCTTTTTAGGGATATACAAGCCCTTTAGAAAAAATAAGATGCGCTAACGCTAATACGTTGTATAATACACCCTTCGTTCCAATATACTTACAATATTTTTTTGGATCGTCTCAGTTTAATTGCAACATTTTACATTATCTATTACAATATACTCACTACATCTACTCTCAAGTTCTACAATAAACCTCATTATCACAAAAAAAAAATATTCTTTTTACACCAAATTTCACAAAAAAATAAAACACAAACTTTCATGTCGGACCAAATGTTTATAACCTCAACAAAAGTATGATGAGGAAAAAGCTTGATAAAAAAACAGTTACATTTCTTGGACATTTGTTTACTACAACATTACATTCTGTTGGATGGGGAGATGAGGAGTGTGCACCTCGGATATTATACCAGAAAGGTTTGGATATCTTGATCGATTAAAGAGAGCTTGAACAGCGACCATACAACTTTAGCACAGTGCATCTTGTCAGGATTTCAAGTCGTTCCTGCAAATTGGGACTATCTATACGAATCTTAAATGACCAAAATGAACTCAAGCCAAGTTCTAGGCGGATACTGAACCTTACCAGAGAGGATCAACATACTTGAGGGAAGATCAGTAGGAAAACTCATGCCCACGAATGGAAATATATTTCTTGACCCAGATGGAAATGTCTTCCGCACAGGCCTGGGCCTGAGGTGTCTTTAGAAGCATGTCAAGCGTCGCAAAATCATGAACAGCATCTTTGTACTCCAAAACAGGTGCATCAACATTCACCTTCCTAAGCTCCTCTGAGTAAGCAATTGCCCTGTCTCTCATCCAATCATGCTCTGCTACGATCGTTAGAGTGGGTGGCATAAGTTTCAATGGTGGGCTTCTGTTGGAAAGAAGGGGATTAGCAGCCGGGTGGTCTAGGCTGTAATCTTCCTCAGGTAAGAAAAGTTTCCATGCAAGTATGCACATAGCCTTGTCATAAAAGTATGAATTTGCAAGTTTTATCTCAGAATGTGTTGGAATGCTTCCGATAAAAAATGGGTACATCAACAACTGTGCCACTACTTTTACAGGCTCTATTAGCTTTCCAGCCTCGACGGCTTTCCGAGATACATAATCAGCAATGTTTGCCCCACAGCTCACACCTAGCATAACACATCTGTGGAGTCACAGAAAAAGACGTCAGCATATGAGAAGGTGCATCAGTTCAAACACACAACAGCCAAGACTAAACGACCCAGTACCTACTCATATATTTGACCGTTCTAAAAATAATTCAATCCAGACTAGATAGATAAAATAACAACTACGACTCGATAGATAAAATGATCATTTTAAAAAAATGAAGCAAAGGCCTGGACTTCCGGCTAGGGTACGATTAGGCCCTAGAATTTATGAATGCTTGAGGTGGCGGCTAAAAAAATCTAGACATCTCATTTTGAATTATTATTCTATAAAATAGTTAGATCATGAATGATTAAGTGATTTGGAATTGTTAAAGAGTAAAACAAAAAAAAAAGGAGAAGATGGCATCTATTATTGATGAGGACAATACACTATATTATAAAATAGTAAAATACAAAATAAGAAAACATAACAATAAGAGAAATAAGTTGAGTAGAAAAGATAATATCTAAAAAATCAATTAAATGAGGAAAGACACTATATAGTTAATTTAATAACATAATTCAATACTTTTAACACTCCCTATGAACTGGAAGCATTTTCAACATGTCAGGATTCAGGAAGCCACAACAGTAGCGCCTAGCAGTAACAGTAGTAGCAGTAATAAGCTGCAGTATAGTAGTCAGAAATAGTAGATGTAGCAATAGCAGCAGTAGTAGCATGCAAATAATATTCAAACAAAGCCGAGAGGCAGACAGTAACCCAAGAAAGCCCACACGTAGAGAAAGAGTAATCGGATGAAATCTGGCAGACAGACAATAACCGGACGAAGCTGGAAGACAAACAAACGATAACCAAACGAAGCTGGCAGAGAGACAAGCAGTAAACAAGAATAGTAGAAAACATATTCTTTTGGTCCGATTGTCAGTGTGATGAAAATTTATCAACAACCGGTGACAACGGAAGAGAAATAAATTAGGTCTGGATCAACGACTCTGATACCATGAAGAGTCTCTTATATATTATTGATGAAGACACAATCTATATTTATGAAGGAGTAGGATATTTTGATGAGAATACTTACGTTTAGGGCTGCAAATGAGTCTAACCGATGAGTCTAACCGGTTCGCGGACCTATTTGGCTCGGCTCGATAAAAGCTTGGTTCGAATATCGTTTATTAAACTCGTGAATCAAGCTTGAACTTAATTTTAAACTCATAAAATTAAATGAGACAAACTTGAACCACCCATGATTAGGCTTGATAGGCTCACAAGCTGGCTCATTTATAAACTCATGAGTCGACTCGATTGCAGGTTTGTTTACAGTTCGAGTTTATACATGTGCATAATATTTAATTCCCATGATTATATACAAAAGACAATTTATATATTTTGTATAAAATTTATTTCCCATAAATTTTTGTTAGACCTCCAATTTTGTTAAGGTGTATAGGCGTAAAAATAGGAATGGGGAGGACAGGAGACTCTGTTGGAGTCGATTGAGAGGAAACAGTTGTAGTGTCTGAAAGTGGGTTGTTTTCTGGGCTTTACATGGGAATAAGAACTGTATGGGAAAGGGAAAGAGGGTAGGCAGTTTGTATGTGAGAAATGTGTGAAGAGACTAGCCTCTCGAATGCTAGACTAGGATGTGTTCTTTCTGTTTTTCTTGAATTATGAGTACTGCAGTTTGCTTTGTTTTAGATCTGTTTTGGTTTTCCCATCACTTAGTATCAGAGCAACCATCCCCGGCATCGAATGGTTGGAACACGGATGGAGACTAGAGTCGACTCTTTGGAGAAGAACGTGGGAGAGTTGAAGACAGGGATGTCTGATGTCACCTCAAGCATTCAAGCCATCCCAGACACTGAGTGATATTTTACAAGCACTTGGCAACAAGGAAGATCGAGAGAAAGCAGCCAGAGGAGGAGCATCGACCAATGACACGCAGATCATGCCAGAGGAAAGGGTTAGTGAAGCAGAGGAGTACGGGCTCAGACGGAGGGTGCTGGTGTGGGGCAGAGAGAACTGCGATTCCAGAGATTGGAGTTACCAGTGTTTACCGAAGATGAACCATCGAGTTGGGTGTTTAGAGCAGAGAGGTACCTTTTTTGTGAATGGAATCAAAGATTCTGAGAAGTTACAAGCAGCAGTGGTTTGTTGAGAGGGTCCGACCCTAGCATGGTTTCAGTGGAGGGAGGAGCGACAAACTTATCCCAAACTGGAAGGAATTCAAATCAGCCCTCCGTCAGCGGTTTCGACAGTCCAGAGATGGGACTCCTCATCAAGAGTTGATGGCACTTGGACAATCCACGAAGGTTGCAGAGTACCGGCATCGTTTTGAGGAATTGTCTGCTCCCCTCAACCATATGTTGGATGGTTTGTTGTTGGGTGTATTCCTAAACGGGTTGAATGAAGAAATCAAGGCAGAAGTGCAAGTGAAAGATCTGATCAATTTGGATCAGGCCTTTACGGTGGCCCAGAAAGTTGAAGATAAATTGAGCCTGAGGGAGGGCAAGAAAAGTGGCAGAAGATTTTTCAAGACGAAGGCTGTTGTTAGAGGGAATCAGTTCGTGGAAACCCACTATTCTTCTGGTTTCTCTACTGGATACTCATCCTGCAAGAACAAATCAAAGAGTAATGCTTCAAAGGCTCCTATAGCAGAATATACACAATCCGGCACAGAGATCTCACGAGCTCGTTCGACGACTACTGTGAGTAATTTAACCAGTAAGAAACCTGGGTATCAGCGTCTTTCAGATGAGGAGTATCAAGTGAGGAACTCATGGAGTAAGGGCAACCAATTCATTAAGTCATAAATTGTTGTTATTTTTACTTTTTCATAAATGAATGCACGGAATTCGACTACTAGAAAACATAAATAATTATGAGAATCTGATAACTTTATGCATTTTTAGAGTATGAATTCATCTTTATAAAACATGGTATCAATTCCGGCCCGACCTACCACTGAACACCTATCGTAATGAGGAGGGCCTCCTCTCCCTCAGCTCTAGGAGGGCCTCCTCTCCCTCAGCTCTAAGGATATATCCTCGTCTCGAAGAATTTTAATGAACTGGATTTTGACTTAGTTCTTTGGAGGCTCTTTCAAGGAGTTACTCTTAACCGGATGTAGCTAAGAGTCTTTTAACTTAAAAAGAGTTCTTATTGTTGTTTTTCTTTCCTTTTTCTTGAGTCAAGCCATACCGTAAGCCCAAAAAGCGTGAGGTACGGCATTCTGAAAAGAAAAAGACAAGGCTGCTATCTCAAGTCAAGGGTGCCCTGCAAGGCTCGTCAGCTAAAGCTATTGTTGGTGACAGAAAAGGAAGAAGAAACCACACAAGGAGACATAGTCTCAGAGCAGGAATGTGCTGATATTGACGAGAAGATGCCGGAAATTTCTTTGAACTCATTATCAAACCAGATTGCGCCAAAGTCAATCAAGCTTCAAGGAACTCTTCGTAGCCGACAAGTTCTTGTTCTGGTTGACAGTGGGGCCATGCACAACTTTGTGTCATCCAAATTATTGTTAGTGAACTACAGATACCGATCTCTGGCACTCGACAGTTTGCAGTAACCTTGGGAGATACAAGGTTTCACGGTGAAACAAGATTTTTTCCCGTTTATATTGGGAAAGGTGGATCTGATACTTGGTGTCGCATGGCTCATGGGGTTAGGGGACATCAAGGGGAGTTGGTGCAATCAGACGCTTCAATTCAAATATGAAGGCAAGAAAGTTGTACTGCCAGGTATCCCAGCTCACTGTACCCTTCCCATTTTCTTCAAAGTCCATCATTAAACCAGTGAAAGACGAGGGGCTTGGTGGTTGGCTGGAAGTTCGAGGTTTAGAGATGGAAGGTCAGCATTCAGAGGTGGTGAGTCCAGAGATTGAGAATGTGTTACGAGAGTTCGACAGCATATTCATGGAACCAGCTGAACTGCCTCAAGAAGACCATATGATCATGCTATACGGTTAAAAAGTGATTCCCAACCTCCAAACATCAGACCATATAGATACGCTCACTACCAGAAAAATGAGGCGGAGAGAATTGTTTGTCAAATGTTGCAATCAGGTTTAATACGTCCTAGCACAAGTCCGTTTTCAAGCCCTGTTCTGATGGGGCGGAAAAAAGATGGTGGATGGGGGTTCTGTGTCGACTATAGAGTGTTGAATAGTCTTACAGTACCGGATAAGTTTCCAATTCCAGCAATTGACGAGTTGTTGGATGAGTTAGGAGGAGCAGCGTTATTCTCAAAACTGGATCTTAAGTCGGGGTATCACCAAATCAGAATGAAGGAGGAAGACAGCCTTCTGTACACACGATGGTCACTACCATGTTTCGGGCCAAGCAAGTCCAATTTTCAAGCAATTAGCCCATCCGTAACATTCTCTTCCACCTATGTCGCGGACGTCCTCGTCGCGATGTTTTTGAAGTCTTCAATTTGTTGTTTGAATTGCCACAAGAAGTCTTCGGGTTCCCAGCTTGCTTCTTCCATGGGTAAGTCTTTCCATTTGATGAAGTACTCCTTATGACGCGGTATCCTGGATCGTCTCACTTCCCGTTCGGCCAATACCTCTTCTACTTCCTTATCATAGGAAGTGATCATCGCTGCCGTCGGTGCTCGCTTGGATATGCTTTGTTTCGATTCATCCTCATTGTGATGATAGGGCTTGAGATTACTCACGTGGAAAACCGGATGGATCTTTAACCTTGGCGACAAGTCCAACCGATAGGAAACTTTCCCAACCCTTTTCGTTAATTGAAAAGGTCCCTCGTACTTTCGTACTAGGCCTTGTATTGTCGGCGTATGATTTTCACCATCACTTGGTCCTCTTCTTGAAATTCAAGAGGCCTTCGTTCCTTGTCCGCCCACTTTTTCATCTTCTTGGTTGCTTTGTTGAGATACGAACGTGCCAAGTCCATTTGTTCATGTCATTCTTTAGCAACCTTGAAAGCACTATGGTTGCTTCCCGTGTAGTTTCCTGCCAACGAGCTAGGAGTCGTAGGTTGTTGTCCCGTCGCGAGCTCAAACAGACTCCTCCCTGGGGACTCCGATCTTTGCAAATTGTAGGAAAATTGGGCTACGTCCAACAATTTCGCCCAGTCCCGTTGGTTGGCACTAACATAGTGCTGAAGATGAGTTTCTAACAAGTTATTTATCCTCTCGGTTTGGCCATCGGTTTGTAGATGAAAACTTGTTGAGAAGTTGAGATCTGTCCCCAAGAGTTTAAATAATTCCGTCCAAAACTTGACAGTGAATCGCGGATCTCGATCACTCACAATGTTTTGCGGTAGTCCCCAATACCTGACAACGTGTTTGAGAAAGAGTCAGGCTGTTTCTTCGGCTTTGCAATCTACAGGGGCTGGAATGAAGATTGCATATTTGGTGAAGCGATCAACCACTACAATGATTGATCCACACCCTTCGGACTTTGGTAAGGCCGCAACAAAGTCCATGAAAACGCTTTCCCATGGTCGAGACGGAGTGGGAAGAGGCTCTAGAAGTCCTCCCGGCAAGTGTTGCTCCCCCTTATCTTGTTGACAAACAAGACAAGTCCGCACACATGTTTCCACGTCCGCCTCCATTTTTGGCCAATAATAATGTTCGCTCACCAAGGCCATGGTCCGAAACTCCCGGGTGCCCTGCCCATTGAGAGTCACGACATTCCCGAATGATCTCTTTCCTTAGATTTCTTTATCTCGGTAAATAGACCCGCTTGCCTTTGGTATAGAGGACACCGCCCTCGAGCCAAAATCGTCGACTTTTTCCATCTTTGACAAGTTGCACCAACGATTTTGCCATGGGATCTTGCTCGAGTCCCTCTTTGATCCGCTCCAAGAGAGGGTTCTGTGGTTTGGATAAGGCCGTCAATGCTTCTTTGCGTTTAGCGCATCCGTCACTAAGTTTGCCTTCCCTGGCTTATAGGCAAACTCGAAGTCGAACTCCGATAAGAACACTTGCCATCTTGCCTGCTTTGGAGTTAACTTCTTTTGAGTTTGAAAATAGCTCGTGGCAACGTTGTCCGTCATCACCACGAACTTAGATCCCAATAGATAATGCCTCCATGTGAGAAGACAATGAACTACCGCCGTCATTTCCTTCTCATGAACGGAGTAGCGCCTCTCCGTGTCATTAAGCTTATGACTTTCGAAGGCGATAGGATGTCCTTCCTGCATGAGAACTCCACCGATCGCAAAATCAGAAGCGTCGGTATGCACTTCAAAGGGTTTGGAGTGGTCTGCAAGACTAAGGACGGGTTCCGAAGAAACCGTCTTTTTGAGCTCTTCGAATGCATTTTGCCATGCCTCTGTCCAAACCCACGCGTTGTTCTTCTTGAGGAGATCCGTCAAGGGGGATACCATGGCCGAGTATCCCTCTACGCCGATAGTAATTGACTAATCCAAGGAAGGAACGAAGTTCCGAAACTATCGTCGGAGGTTCCCACTCTTGGATAGCTCGCACATGTCCTTCCTCCATAAACAACTTGCCACCTTTTATAATATGCCCGAGGAAGTTAACTTCTTGGCGAGCAAACGAGCATTTTTCTTTCTTCACATAGAGTTCGTTGCTAGCCAAGACTTTGAATACAATCCGCAAATGCTCGACATGCTCCTCCAAGGTTGCACTATAGACGACAATATCATCCAAGTACACTACCACGAACTTGTCGAGATAGGGGTGGAAAATATTGTTCATCAAAGTGCAAAATGTTGATGGTGCGTTTGTTAGACCAAAAGGCATAACAAGGAACTCAAAAGAGCCATACCTTGTAACACATGTGGTCTTGGCTTCATCACCTTCGGCGATCCTTACTTGGTAATACCCCGAGCGAAGGTTAACTTGGTGAAGTACCGCGCTCCCTCAAGTTGATCAAATAGATCGGCAATCAAAGGAATGGGGTACTTGTTCTTGACGGTTACCTTATTTAAGGCTCGATAGTCAATGCATAACCGAAGCGAACCATCCTTCTTCCTTTGAAATAGCACGAGAGCTCCATAAGGCGCTTTCGAGGATCGGATGAAGTCGGCATCCAACAAGTCCCTTAATTGTTTTCGGAGTTTCTCCAACTCCGTTGGAGCCATGCGATATGGCGCCCTGGCAGGTGGCCTCGTACCCGGTTCTAGCTCGATTTTGTGATCCACCTCCCTCCTAGGTGGAAGTTTCTTCGGAAGTTCCTTAGACATTACATGACAAAACACCTTGAGAACCTTTTCCATTTCAATTGGCACTATCTCCATTGAGTTGGAGTCATCATCCAACTTAGTCGTTGCCAAATAAGTAGGTTCCCCATTTTTGACACCCTTGGAAAAGTTGCATGGCAGAGATCGTCTTTATCCTCGCCTCCCGTCGAACCACCGGGACCATGTATGTTCCATCCTCTTTGCTATACACATAGCGCTAGCAAAGAGGATCGGAAACGCCTTCATTTTATCGAAGAATTTCATCCCAAGCACAAGTGGATGGTCATCCATCGTAACTACTGCAAGATCGATCGTTCCCTTCCATTCCCCAATACGAAGTCGCACGTCGTGCGCTATGCCATGAATGGGTTTGGCTTCGGTATTCACGGTTTTGAGCATCCCCTTCTCGTTGTTAAACTGAAGCCCAAGTCTCCTCGCCTCCTCGAGTGAGACGAAATTATGTGTTGCTCCAGTATCAACCAAGGCACGGGTTGTGTACGGTCCGATCAAAGCGTCGACGTAGATAATCCTTTCGATGAAGGTTTTGCCGCCATTGCCTTCACCGTGTTAAGCATCCTTAGAGAACCCATCTCTTGCACGGGTTCTCCCTCCCCTTGGGAGACTAACGACGAGAGTGCCTTCTTCTTTGGACATTCTCGAACGTAATGAGGGCCATCGCATAAGTAGCATTTCACCTCCCCCTTAGACTTCCCCGCGTCCTTGGGGTTGCTTTTGTTCCACGTTCCCTTGCTCGAACTCCCCTTTCTTGGAAAGTTCGACATTGGCGCTTTGCCCTTGTCTCCTCCACCTTTCTCGGAGTGCCTCTTTGATTCCTTCGGTTTTGAGTCGCCCATCTTGAACTCTACGAACGACTCCACCGCTGTTATGGCCGTAGCAAGAGTTTGCACTCCCCGTCTATGTAACTCTTGTTGCGCCCACAACTGATGTCCATCCATAAAGTAAATGAGCTTGTCGTTTTCCGACATGTTCGGGATTTGGAAGAGTAACTCCGTAAAGTTCTTCACATAATCCCGAATGGTACCCGTTTGCTTCAATTTCCGAAGGTTTAGCTTGGCATCATATTGGGCATTCTCCGGATAGAAATGGAACTTGAGATCTTTCTTGAAGTCCTCCCAAATATCCATTGTGAAGACACCCGTTTGGATGTCATTATAACGACGACGTCATCACATGGTCGCCGTGTCCGAGAGAAAAAACGCAGCCGTCTTGATCTTCATCTCTTTGGTCTTTATACCCATGTGATCAAAGTATTGATCCATGTTGCAGAGAAAAGCATCAAGTTCTTTGGCATCTCGTTTCCCCGAGAATGCCTTTGGTTTGGGAGCGTCAATACGTGGTGCCTTGCCAACAACGTTGGCGCCTTCATTCGCTATGGCCGCCCTGCATAGCGAAACATCTTCCTTTATGACCTTCACCTCCTCTTGAAGAGAAGTTACAGCCATGCGAACATCATCAACCTGCGTTTGAAACTCAATTCGAAGTTTGTCCATCAATGAGTTGAGGACCCCTTGCAACTCACCTTTGAGTGCTTCCTCCCGCGCATCAATGGCTTCATTGCTTGGGACATCATCCTCTAATCTCACCACCATCCGATCCATGATGTCTTCCACCCTCCCAAGTCGTGACTCGAGGGATGTCAGGACATCCTTCGACTTTGCCCTTCCCTTGCGCACAGTGACGTACGACATGTCTGACTCTTCACCAAATCGGTCATCTGGCTTTGGTCCGCCATTCTTCTCTTATTCGAACCTGACTCTGATACCACTTGTCACGTGGTTAAGTTTTCGCAACCCGTGTGGCACTCAAACTACTCACGCCTTCGCTTGAGCTCAGCCGAACTCGAACACTAAGAGGTTTAGTAAGAACTCGCAAAGTGAGAATGTGAACTTGGACACGCTTTGAGAGTAAAGAACTCTTTCTATTGCACTCGGGTTTTTGTAGCTTTGTTTGGTGGTTTGGCAAATGAGCCAATATCACCTTTATATACACATCGCTAAGAAAGTTCTAGACCCCGTATGTTCTAGACTTTTCTAACCCTAGGGTTTACAAGAGTGTCCTAGAAAACTCTAGAAACCCTAACCCTTTACAACTCTCCACAAGTTTGTAGAATGGTGGAGAATGTTTGAGAAGTTTCCGGAACTCGGGCTTAGGTTTTGCACCACATTGGACCGGGCTTTGTTTCGGGCCTAAGAGCTTGGCCCAAGTCTAGTTTTCAAGCAATTAGCGCATCCGTAACATCATGGCCATAGTTCTAGCCATACAAAAATGGCGACATTACCTGCTTGGGAGACATTTCAAGATACGAACTGATCAACTGAGTTTGAGATTTCTATTAGAACATCGTGAAGTTGCTGAAGACCAAAAGAAGTGGCTGGTGAAATTGTTGGGTCTGAATTTGAAATTGAGTACATGCCAGGGATAGAAAAAAAGGCAGCCGATGCGCTTTCTAGGCTGCCCACTCCCTCAACGGAGTGATATGCTACTTCCATGGCAAGGGTGACAGGTTGATGATGTGGATCGTGAAGTAGCGGCTGACCCTCAGCTTAGTTCGATGGTACAAGCATTGACCCTCAGCTTAGTTCGGTGGTACAAGCATTACTGACAAATCCTACCTACAAAAAGGGTTATTCCTTAAGACATGACACCTTGTTTTACAAGAACAGGTTGGTGTGCTTGGTGGAGTTTCATAATACTTCATTTGTCGGTCATTCTGGGTATTTGCGTACATATAAGAGATTGTTTGCTATTTTTTATTGGGAGGGAATGAAGGAGGGCATATAAAAGTTTGTTACAAGTTGTGAAACTTGCCAACGAAATAAATACCAGGCACTCTCTCTTGCAGGAATGCTACAACCATTACCAATGCCAGCTGCTGTTTGGGAAGATATCTCCTTGGACTTTGTCGGGGATTACCAAAGGCGCTAGGGGTGGATGCTATCTTAATCGTGGTTGATAGGCTTACAATATATATGCATTTCTTGGCCTTTTCACCCCGTACATAGCCAAACAAGTAGCGGAGTCGTTTGTCAAGGAGATAGTCAGGCTGCACGGGTACCCTCACTCAAATCGTTTCTGACCGTGATCGCCTTTTCATGAGCAATTTCTGGACTGAGTTATTCAAGGCTACTGGCACTACGTTGAAGTTGAGCTCTTCGTATCATCCGTAACTGATGGGCAAATAGAGGTTGTCAATCGTTGCCTTGAAGCTTACTTGCGGTGTCATTGCAATAACAGCCTGAAGTAGTGGCCATGATGGCTTCCATGGGCAGAATCCTGGTTCAATACCACCTTCCAGAGCTCAGCTGGAATGACACCTTTTAGAGCATTGTATGGACGTGATCCTCCTCAGCTATTACGTCTAACTAATAAGTCCTCTGTTGTTGATGCAGTGAATCAGCATTTGATACAAAGGAACTCTGTTTTAGATGAACTCAAAGACAACCTCACTAAAGCACAACATCGCATGAAGCAGCAAGGGAATTTAAAAAGGAGAGGTGAATTTTCAGGTTGGGGAGCATGCCCTCTTGAAACTTTAGCGTTATCGTTTCAGATCATTGGCAAAGAGGCCAAATGAGAAGCTAAGTCCTCGTTTTTATGGCCCTTTTACTGTGTTAGAGAAAATTGAAGAAGTTGCTTATCGTTTGGAGCTCCCGCAAGATGCTAAAATTCATTCCGTTTTTCATGTTTCTCAACTGAAACGATGGATTGGCAATTTTAATCAACCTCAGCCCCTTCCTCCATGTTTGAATGATGACATGAAACTTGAGTTGAGTCCAGAGCAAGTTACAGAGTGTCGTGTCTCGGTTGATGGCTCAGTTCAGTGGCTGGTTAAGTGGCAACATCTGCCAGATTGTTATAACGCCTGGGAATCAGCTTCTGTCATGCAGGAAAAGTTTCCTCATTTCACCCTTGAGGACAAGGGTGATATTGAGGCGAGGGCAAATGTTAGACCTCTGATTGTTAAGGTGTATAAGCGTAAAAATAGGAATGGGGAGGGCAGAAGACTATGTGTTGGAGTCAGTTGAGAGGAAACAATTGTAGTGCCAAAAAGTGGGTCGTTTTTTTGGTTTTACATGGGAATAAGAACTGTATGGGAAAGGGAAAGGGAAAGCGGGTAGGCAGTTTGTATGTGAGAAATGTGTGGAGAGATTAGCCTCTCGAATGCTAGACTAGGGTTGAGTTTCACGTGTTCTTTCTGTTTTTCTTGAATTATCGAGTACTGCAGTTCGCTTTGTTTGTAGAACTGTTTTGGTTTCCTATCAATTTTCCAGATTGTGATTTTGATAATAAATTTTTTTCTCGACTTGTCTCGATTAGATTCGAGTGAATAAACGAGTTGAGCCAATGCGAGCTCAAGTTTTACTATTTATAAAACAAGCCAGGTAGGCTCAGCTCAATTACGCTCGAATCAAGCTTGAACGTAAGTTTGAGCCTACTATTTACCTATGAGCCGAGTCCAAGCTATATCTGACTCGGCTCGGTTTGACTCATTTGCAACTCTACTTGCGTCATTTATTAGCGTTCATTATGAAAAGATCAAATGATCGAGATTGATTTAATATTAGCGTCCACACAATCTTTCTCTCCCCATCGTCTTTAATTCCTAACCACACAAAGTTTTCCAAATATTGAAACGTTACAAACAATTTGAGACATCCCGAAATGGCTAAATGTTGCAAAATGAGTGGGACAGAGGGAGTGTATTATTAGCCATTACTAACACTGAAGACCACAAATCGATGGAGAGGGGGTGGGTGTACTATGCAGTATATAAAAGTAGTGATCTCTACACTGTCTCCTGATTAGTTATGCATCTAGTTCCTATAATCACCATCGTTCAACAGAACTAGTCCAACAGATCATAATGAAAAACTAAGCTCCGCTGCAGCATCTGGAGCACACTTTAGTTTGTTCAAGCTTCAAGGATTCCAACAAAATCATACAAGGAAGCCAATAAACGAAGAAGCTGCAAGTTCTAAGTTAGATACCAGACTAAGGTTTTGTTACTGGCATAAAGAGAAGATCAACATAAAACATATATCAACAGAGAGCAATGATAGACGGCAACTTACCTTGAAGGGTCACCATGAGCAGCTAACCATGGCTCTACCATAGACGCCCCGAACGTATCCGACACCATATAGCGATGCCCATCTGACTTCTTACTGCCTCCTGTGGTAGAACCCCCGGCTCCTCCCCTCCCTACTAGGGATTTACTGCACTCGGCTAAATTCGCTTCCTTGGCGAGCCAATTCAACACCTTCCATCCATCTTCAAATGCTGCCGGATACCTATTCTCCGGGGCCAACCTATATCCCACGGCCAACACAATAACATCACATAGCTTTGCGATCCTTCTACAAAAGAAATCATTAGCCACCGAATCTTTGCTACCACTGACGAATCCTCCTCCGTGGAACTGCAACATGACGGGGAGCTTCCTGAAATTTCTCCTATTCTCAAACGTCGGCAAATATCCTCTATAAACTCCAACCTCGGACATATTAAAATTCAAGTGCTCCACGCCATAGCTATTTCGCCGTGCCTGATCCACCACCGAAGAATTCGAAGTCCCTGAAGGTCCATAGCTGTTCCGTCGAACCAAATCACGGCTGAGGGTGGTCGAATCCTGTGACTCCGCGACCGCATCCAGCCTTCTAAGAGTCTTAGATTTAGGTCTGGATCCAGCAGCGTCGGCTGAGGAGAGCGCGGACTCGGGAAGGAAGATCCGTATGGAAAGAGAAGCGAAGGCGTCGATGTGGATGTCCTTGGTCGCGACACCGTCTGTGAAGACGGGACTGGCGGCGGCAACGGACTCCTCTGACCTAGTCGTAACTCCAAAAGGATCGTTCTTCCCGTTGGCGTCGTCCAGCAAGCTCTGTATCCGATTCTGCAGTCTGTGTTTCACAAGCAACTTGAAAAATACGCTGTATAACTTCACTGCAACGCTTGGCATTTCTGTCTCTCCCCCTTCCCCCTTCCCTTTCCCTTCCCTTATCTGATCTGTTGATTTTCGCTATAAGCTTCACATCATTATTGGAATTGTAATAAATTGAAGAAACTGATTAAGATGATCAGGGAAAAAGAGCTAAAATAGTGAAGGAATTGGAGATCACGATCTCGGCTTTGTGAATCTGAATCCCAAAATGTTGTCAGGGTGGGAGGAAAAGGAAAGAGAGAGGGAGAGATAGGATCCGCCGATCCGGTCTAGCTATGCAGGAGTATGTGGTTACTAAAGTTTCATTAAGGCAAGTGTCGATGTTTTATCTTCTCGTGTAAACTATTTCTTAGATTTATTGTATGAGTAACTTCTCATCCTTGAAGCTAATTATTGAAGCTTCTGATGATATATAAAAAAACTCCAATATCAAGGATCAAGTATCATGAACGAATGAAAAGGAGTGATATACATTGAAAAAAAAAATATGTCATGATATAAATATGTCTCATGAAAAATTTATAAATGATATTAAACGATAAAAAATGAATGAATTATTTATTAATAGACATATCTATGTTATGACACACTCTCTCTAAACTCAATCCATTGTTCTATGTTTGTTTTCTTTACATCTTATAGTTGTATAAATTTCTCTTTGTTTGTGTTCTTGATGGTTATCGATTTCACAATATGTCATCGACACCATCATCTATTATATCTAACTCGAGCAACATCATCTCCTAAGGTAAGAAATGAAGATTATCAAATCAAATCTATAGTCTGATGCGGAATCATCTACAAACACTTATTCTGAAAAAAAAGAAAATTAAGTAAATAAAAACTTTTAAAAAAGAATTCAAAACGAAAATATCATCACAATCTCGTACCATGTCTCTCGGTATATGCCATCTATTAAAATTTGTGTAAATTATTAATTAGTATTATTTTTCAATATTATTTATCAATCGGTGATACTCACTTTAATTAATTACCAATAGGTTTTTTTTGAATCTTTTGTGTTAGGGCTAGCTAAATTACAAAAGTTTGGAAAATGAGAGGGTGATGAGAGGGCGATCCTTAGGCGACTAGTGATTGATTTCGGTGTCGATCATCACTAACATGAGTCGTGCGAATCGAAGAAGAACGAGGAAGAGCAGATTTTGTCCTTGACTGAGTTTCATGCTAAAACTGAGGCGAAGGAGATCAAAACCCAGAAGGAGAAAAAGGATAAAGGGAAATCAAAAATGGTAGATGAGATTGATTCAAGGGTTTCTGATGGGCTAATAGAGAAGTCCACCCCTCATGTAGTTATTGCGGATGTGGGCAAGGTTTTGAAGAAGGGAACTGTGACTCCGGGTATGGATATGTGATTTCAACCCCGTACTTCGACTTCTAAGCAATCTTGGACTGACACGGTGGATGCTGAGCGCAAATACGTAGATGTTGTCAAGGGGTTACATGGGATGTTCATCATTGATTGAATAAGAATCGTGATCAGGGCCATATGTTATTTCATATATCTAGATTGGATTAGGAGTTTGAAATCATTTTAGATGATGTAGTTGATGCTCGTTTTTATTGGGGTAGTTCTCTAATTGGTTATGTATTGGGGGATTATGTTCCTTTCATGGTGATGGAGCGTTTTGTTGTCGATAACTGGACTAGTGTAGCACGACCTCAGATTCTTCTCCATGATAAGGGATACTTTGTTTTTTCAATTTGGGGATAAGGGTGATCGTGCTCGAATTATGAAGAATAACTGGTTTGACTCGATTCAGTATTCGACAAACTACTTGAAGAGTAGTTCAAAACTCGATGAGACATATTAAAACTCGGTTCGAGCTTGAGCTTTTCACTCTCGACATTGACTAATGTTCGATTCGTAATGAAAAATCAAAGTTTGAGATCGAATTAGTTGACGCTCGACTCGGTTCAGTTTGTGTATAGCCCTACCTCTAAGGAGTTGATTGAATGTGTTTCTTTTAAAGGGCCTGATGGGAGTGTGTATTCTTAGTAGGTGCAATATGAATGGCTTCGGCTTTGTTGTTCACAATGTAAGAAATATGGGCATAAGCTGGAGTCCTGTACTGAGCAAGTGCAGATGAAGAAGATAGAAGGAAAAAGGAGGCTATCCAACAAGTTAGGAAAGAACCACCTGCTACACTTGTGATCATCCTTCGAAGTTGAAGGTGATACTAGGAAGCTTCAGCTTGATTCTCCTTCGAAGTTGAAGGGTCCTGCCTCACATGATAAACTTGAATGGCAAGAGGCTATGAGGACTGTTACAAGAGTGGTGGCTGTAAAGGTGTCTGGGCTTTCTTTCACTTCCTTATTTTAGCATCTCTCTAGCAATGATGGTGAGCATGGGGGCTGAACTATTTGAATTAGGCTTTGTTACCTAATGCTTGAAGCTTGGAATGTTCGTGGTCTTAATAGACTAGAAAAACAAGCACAAATAAAGCGTCTTCTTGCCAAGTTTAGTTTAGACTTTCTTGGTAGCATAGAAACTAAAGTTAAAAACTTTAAGATTCAATAAGGTGGTTTCTTCTTGTTTTCGACAGGGAGGATAACTTAACAATTACTACTATGTAGTTAATGATAGGATATGGATATTATGGAAAAATAGAAAGTGTTGTACAGTAGTCTGTAAGTTGTGACCTCATCCATAAAATTTGTACAGTACAGCTTCCAGCAGCAATATATTCTGCTTCTGCAGTGGAAGTGGACACAGTAGTTTGCTTCTTGCTGAACCATGATATTAATCTTGCTCCAATGAATTGACATGATCCACTTGTGTTTTTTCTGTCAAGTGTACATCCTGCAAAGTCTGCATCTGAATAGCCTGTAAGTGTGAAATCTGATTCTCGGGGATACCAAATGCCAAGATTTGGAGTTCCCTTGAGATATCTTAGAATTAATTTCACTGCTATATAGTGAGATTCTTTAGGATCTGATTGATATCTTGCATATACACATACTGAATATTGGATGTCGGGTCTGCTTGCAGTAAGGTATAACAATGATCCTATCATTCCTCTGTACGTCGTTTGATTTATTTTCTTTCCAGGTTTATCTTTTTCTATTTTTATTGAAGTGCTCATAGGTGTTTTCATATGGCTAGCATTATGCAAACCATACTTCTTAATTGTATTCTTCAAGTATTTGGATTGATTTATGAAGATTCCTTGTTTTCATTGTTGTACTTGCAGTCCTAGGAAATACTTAAGTTCTCCCATTAAACTTATTTGAAACTAGGATTTCATCAGTTCTGCAAATTTTTCACAAAGTTTATCATTGGTGCATCCGAAGATAATGTCGTCAACATAGATTTGGACTAATAGTATATGCTCTTTATGCCTTTTCAGAAATAGAGTGGTATCTATTTTTCCTCTTTCAAATTTATTTTCACATAGGAATGTTGAGAGAGTTTCATACCAAGCCCTAGGAGCTTGTTTTAATCCATACAGAGCTTTGTCTAGTCTATATACTTGCTCTGGATATTCATAGTCTTCAAATCGAGGAGGCTGTTCAACATATACTTCTTTTTGAAGTTTTCCATTTAGGAATGCACTTTTTACGTCCATTTGATAGACTTTAAAACCTTGGTAAGCTGCATAGGCAAGGAACATTCTTATAGCTTCTAATCTTGCTACTGGAGCAAAGGTTTCATCAAAATCAATTCCTTCTTCCTGAAAATATCCTTTAGCAACTAGCCTAGCTTTATTTCTGATTACCGTTCCATTTTCATCAGATTTATTTCTGAACACCTATTTACAGCCTATTACTGGGTAATTTTTAGGCCTTGGTGTAAGATACCATACCTCATTCCTTTCGAACTCATTTAGTTCTTCTTGCATAGCATCTACCCAGTTTGGATCATTTAGTGCTTCGTTTACTGCCTTAGGTTCTATTTTTGATATAAAACAGCTAGATAAGCATTCTGCATTTGTTGCTCTTCTTGTCTGCACGGATGCATGTTTATCTCCTATAATGTCATCTTGTGTGTGTGCCTTAATCCACATTCCTTTGTCTTGTTCATTTAGTTCTACTTGTTCTTGAGGTTGGTCTTTTATCTCTTTTGCAATTTCATTTTGTGCAGACGACTCTCCCTCGTCTGCAGTATTAATCTGCAGCCTGTTCATTGCATACACATTCCTCATCAAATATATTTGCATTTCTCATGAATATTTCTTTTTCATCAAATGATATGTGAACTGATTCTTCAATAGTCTCTGTTCGTTTGTTGTATACTCTAAATGCTTTACTGTTTGTTGAGTATCTTAAGAAGGTTCCCTCATCTGTCTTTGGATCAAATTTCTGTAGATAATTTTTATCATTATTGTGTATATAGCAGTTGCTCCCAAAGACATGAAAATTCTTGACAATTGGTGTCTTTCCTTTCCATAGTTTATATGGTGTTTTCTTATGAAGCTTATGAATTGTGCACCTATTTTGAACATAGCATGCTGTGTTTACAGCCTCTGCCCAAAAGCTTTTGGATAGATTTGCTTCAGATAGCATTGTTCTTGTTGCTTCTATTAATGTTCTATTCTTTCTCTTAGCTACACCATTTTGTTGTGGTGTTCTTGGTGCTGAAAAGTTGTGTTTGATTCCATGATCAATGCAGTAGACATCTATCCCCGTTTGGTCAAATTCAGTACCGTGGTCACTTTTAATTGTGATTTCCTCTATTCCTTTTTCATTTTGAACTTGTCTGAGGTACCTTGTTAGTTGGTTGCATGTTTCACTCTTTTTATGTAAAAATATTACCCAGGTGTATCTAGAGTAATCATCTACTATAACTAGAATGTATCTTTTTCTACTTAGACTCTCCATTTCTACTGGACCAAACAGGTACATATGTAGTAATTCAAGAATCTTGGTTGAGTGTATCTTTTTCTACTTAGACTCTCCATTTCTACTGGACCAAACAGGTCCATATGTAGTAATTCAAGAATCTTGGTTGATTCTGAAGAATTTAGAAGCTTAAAGCTTATCCTCGTCTGCTTTCCCTCTTGACATGGTTTGCATAGCTTATCTTTCTTGAATTGTAGTTTTGGAAGTCCTCTGACTAAGTTTTCTGAAGATAGTTTAGCTATTGTTTTGAAGTTAATATGAGCTAATCTTTTGTGTCATATCCAACTTGTGTTCTCAGCTTCTATGGTGTAGAAACAGGTGATGTCTGTTGATTGTGATGAGCCAAAGTCTACTGCATATATGCTTTCTTTTCTAGTTCCTATCAGATTTACTTCTTGTGTGACCTTATTCCTAACTTGACATGCATCACGGGTGAATGACACATCATAGTTCTTATCACATAGCTGACTAATAGAAAGCAAGTTATATTCTAAGCCTTTGACGTAAGCAACATCTCTAAAGATTAGGGAACCTGTACCAAGGGTTCCATAACCTTTAGTTGTACCTACTTTTCCTCCACCAAATATGATTAGAGGTCCTCGTTCTTTTCTGAAGTCTTCGAGATTGGATTTATCTCCTGTCATGTGTCCCAAGCATCCACTATGCAGATACCAAACTCCTTTTTGTTTTTCCTGTATTTAAAACATAAAAAGCTTGTATATGGTACCCATTCAATTGGGTCCTAATTGGTTAGTTTTTGGAATCCACACTTGAATTATCTTCTTGTGTGTGTTACAGCATTCAACTGACTTGTGACCAATTATTCCACAAGTGAAGCAAAGGTCTTTTCATAGTTTTTATGTTCTTTTTTACTCTTTTGAAGTGTTTTTGAGTGTTTTATGCTAATTTAAAGGGTTTTTTCATAGTTTCTTACGTTTTCAAGTCATTAGAATTGTTTTTATGTTGTTTCTAACGTTTTCAAGGGGTTTTGAGTGTTTTAAGCTCATTTCAAGCACATTTTCATAGTTTTTACCTTGTTTTTAGCCCTTTGAAGTGTTTTTGAGTGTTTTATGCTAATTTAAAGGGTCTTTTCATAGTTTTTACGTTTTCAATTCATTAGAGCTGTTTTCATGTTGTTTTTAACTTTTTCAAGGGGTTTTGAGTGTTTTAAGCTCATTTCAGGAGTCTTTTCTTAATTTTTATCTTGTTTTAAGCCTTTTGATGTGTTTTTTTTATTGTTTTAAGCTCATTTAAAGGTTATTTTCATTGTTTCTTACGTTTTCAAGTCATTAGAGTTGTTTTCATGTTGTTTTTAGCCTTTTCAAGGGGTTTTGAGTGTTTTAACCTCATTTCAAGGGTCTTTTCATAGTTTTTATGTTGTTTTAAGCCTTTTGAAGTGTTTTTGAGTGTTTTAAACTCATTTAAATTTTATTTTCATAGTTTTTACGTTTTAAATTCATTAGAGTTGTTTTCATGTTGTTTTTAACTTTGTCAAGGGGTTTTGAGTGTTTTAACCTCATTTCAAGGGTCTTTTCATAGTTTTTATGTTGTTTTAAGCCTTTAGAAGTGTTTTTGAGTGTTTTAAACTCATTTAAAGGTTATTTTCATAGTTTCTT
>LIEC01010976.1:0-27357 GCA_001925005.1 Drosera capensis | reverse complement strand
ATTAATACATTGGGTCATTATGTTGTTTAGCCAAATTAAGAGATCTAATTATTGTGTTGGCTAAGGAACTTAATTTAAATTGTGGAATAATTAAATGTGGACACCCGGTAATATTATTTGTTTGATGACGTGATGAACGATAATATTAAACTTAAGTGACGAAAATTAATATTGGGTGGAGTCCCCAAAAGTCGTGAAATAAAAGAAGAGAGGGATTAGGGTTTTCCATCTATAAATAGGAAAACAAGCCCATCTCTTCTCCTCCTCATTATGAAAAACAGTTTCTCATTGCGTCAGAGAGTGGAGGGGAATACGGTCACGATCTTTCAGAAGATTTCAATTCCGTATTAATTCCAGTGCAACCAATTGAGATGAATCCATCAGGTACGCTTCCGCAATTACTTATGTTTGATTCTTGATATATTCATATGAATGATTTTGGGATAAGCGATTGTTCTTCGCATCTAGAATATTTCTATCAATCAATGCTATGTCTGATAAGGATAGACTGTTATTCTCTCTAATGGTTTGGGAAATTCTTCCCTGTGGTTCAAGCAAGAACAAAGCAACTGTTCTGGACTTGACTGTTATGGAGCATATATACGAGAATGAAGAAGTAAATCTTCCCTTACTGATGATGCATCACATGGTCTATGTCAAGAACTATTGAAGTCATGCGCTACCCTATGGAATCTGGTTGTCCAAGATTTTAAAGAATCTTGGTGTTGTGAAGTTGAAGGATAACCAAAACCCATACAAAACGAGTCATTTCAATGAGGGCTATATGATTCTGATGGGATCTAGAAAGGTGAAAGGCAAATGGAAGAGAACCAATTCATGACAGGGAGCTGGTTCATCAAAAGAAGGAAAGGGAGCGGGTTGCACTGACTATGCTAAGAGGATAAAGGAAGTTGCACATCTGGATGACAAAGTAGCTGAGCAAGAACAGATGATTGCTGACCTGAGAGTTGCTCTCGACTCCGTCCTTGCCACCTTCAAACACTTATGGCCTCTTTCCAATCCAACTCCGTCTCCAACTCCTCAAATCCTGCACTTTCAACTTCACCCTTCTCCAATTCCTTCTTGTAATGTCCAAGATATAACCTAGAGGGGGAGGGGTGAATAGGTTAATTCGAATTTTAACAATTTTATACAGCGGATTATGATTTTCGAGACCACTGTTCTATGTAAACTACTTGAGTAGTCTGTAGCTAACAGTTCGAAGTCTACTGTAGAGATTCCAATTCTTGGAATTTGTCTCTGTTTGACTGTGAAGGTTGATTTCTAACAATTCTAAATATCAATCAATCAAATCAAATCTGGTTTAGACACTTGAAGCAATTGATAAACAATTGCTTATGATGAACCCCATCTTTGAAAAGAACTGATTCATGGTATAGTCACAGTCTTGTAATAGAATCCATGATTTTGGGATAAACATTTAAAAGGATTTTTCTCATTATATTTTCGTTGGATGTTTTTCACTTTCGAAATTCAAATCCTTTAAAAAGAAAAAATATTTTCTACTAAGTGGAGAAATACTTTGACTAAAATGATTTGTTCTTTTATAAATTATCCTAGTTTTTTAGGGGATGTGGGAAAATTGTTTTTTGACTGGTCCTTCACTAGTTTTCACCGATAACCTCCATTTATCCACTATGCTCTTTCACTAACTATATGAGAAAATGTGAAAATGATTTTCTAATTATAGAATCACAAGTTTTTAATCGTCCAAGGTTTTTCAAGGTGTCTTGCAAAACTGATTTTCTGTGATTCAAGAAGTTCCTTATTTTGAAAAAGGATTAAGGTATTTTCAAAATAGTAGTGCTCATGATTATGCTGATGAAATGAAGGTATTATGTTTGCAGTCTTTAATTGAGTTTGTATATTGTGTATTTTTGTCTAGTATCACTCATGCGATGCTCGGCTGCTTAAAGAATCCTAACCTAGGTTTGTTTAGGCATATACAATCATTAAGAGAGTATCTGTATTTGGAGTTTCACTAGTTTAAGGATAGATTGGGTAAAACGAACTTATAAGTGTACTTACAAATGGAGTCTTGTAAGAGTCTATAAGAAGAGGTGATAGACTGTACTTAGGATGACTATAGTACATTGGTGTGTCTCTATACTGCATGTAAATCCCTGATTAAGTTAGGTACGAACTAGCATAAATCTTGGTATTTTTTATTTTTCCACACCAATTGAAAGTTACAAAAACTGAAATCTGTATAGAACTTGAACTTATTTATTACAACAAACTGGTATAATACAATTTCAGTGCATCGTTTGAGAAAAAGTTTAAAACTTGAAATCCTCAATTCATCCCCCTCATCTTGAGTATTTTTGTGATTGATAACTAACATAAACCGATATGACTCGTCACGCTTTATGCAAGTATAAAACGTGACGAGTCGTAGCTCTTTTGATTTTTCCTAAAGAACGATAAATTTTATTGTTTTATTCTTTATTTTCAAATATTAATTTGGTTTCTATATTGATGTTCTCATCCATGATCGAGGCAATTATTTTTTGATATTTAATACAAGTTTTAATTATATTTTGATACTCATTTTGATTTTAACAGTTTATATGTACAAAAATTATAGTTCATATACGTATAATATATAGTTTAAAATATCATTCTTTACAATTCAAGAATCATAATAGGTATTAAAACGTAAGTGAAACTTCATTTGGATATTTTCATGTAATTTGCTTTTCATGGGGTCCATCGAGTAAAAAGAAACATTAGCCATGATGCATTTGTAACTGACATATTTCAGAACTAGTCTCGTTCCAAGTACTACAGATCAAATCTAGTCCAACACGTACAGTGTGTAACTTTTGCACTCGACAGGGATGCAAGACTAGAATAAAAATACTACCACACCGACCATGAACAAGATCCAATGAGGTTGAGACGTGAACAGTATTAATTCTTTCGATTAAAAAAAATTGTTTCCTGACCGGATTTACATGAAAAAAAGTGGATTTTGTTTCAAGTATCCGCTATCAGTCTCTTGGTCCACAAATCGGTCCAATTCTTACTGCCAAGCCATTACTCCAGGGTCAGACCAAGCACATCTCGGTCGGACCACTCCAGACCAGCACATCTTGTCCAATCCTCAGGACCTCAGCTCAACTCAATCTACTCTATCCCAAAACACGCAGCCCATCCAGCGTAGACGTGTACACCTTCACATTCAAGCCCAGTCCATCCTAGTCCAAGCCCATCCCAGCCCGGCCCGGATCGGCCCGAAATGCTAAACTGGCCCCCCCCCCCCTCCCCAAAAGCACTTCTCGTCCCCTCTGAGCACCATACCAGTTCCTCAATTGAAGCCCTCCAATGTCGACGGCTCTCCTTCCCCGAATCCACATTCCGCTACTCTTCCCCTCCCCGCCTCTCCATTCTTGTTCTCCCCACTCAAAATCAAAATCCTTTTTCAAACTCTCCTTCAAAAAATCGCAAAGCTTTTCGTTCCGATCTCTCCGTCCGCCGCTCGAGACGGCGATCCTGGCGGTGGAAGACGGCGCCTCGATGCCGTGCATCAGGAGGTACGAGAATGACCTCGTAAGACTTTCTATCTATGGCTCCGTCGACTTCACCCTCGCCGTGACCGCCGCCGCCGCCGACGGAGGGGTTGCCGCCGAGGAGCACCTGAAGGAGGGGTTGGATGTCATGGTCATCGAGACCTTGTTTCCTGGAAGTTCGAACCCACGAAGCACCGTGTCTACCAGTCTGGTATATGCTGCTGCTTTTTCTTCTTCTTTGTGTGTGTGTGTCATGGTGGTGTTGGGTTTTGAAATGGACTGCATGTATCCCGTGCTCCTCGGTCTCTGTCCAAGGGAAGATATAGGTTGTATTATTCTATATCTCGTCTTCCATATGTGAATACCTGGATTCTTGTTGCCTATGCCTTAGGTGGTTTGGTTTTTGTCTTGGAGTTGAATCGTGATTGAAATGTGGAGGTGTCATAAGTAGCTCATGATTGCTCACGGTTGCGCTTAACATTTCTTTTGACTCGTTTAACAATTGAATGATCTTAAGCTGAGCCGTGAGCTCAATGATGTTGGTGACACCAAAAAAAAGAAGAAAAAAAAGGGTAGACTCTTCCGCCGATTACCCTTTGGGCTCCGCTCGTGCTTGTTTATGAATAAGCAAAGCTCACAGCGGTACTTTACGTTTAAGACGACTTGTCAACCTGGCGCTCTAGTTTTATTCTGAATACTTAGTCAATGTTATTGCGTGGAAGAGAAGGTCTTGCCATATACTCCCTCCGTCCCACAAAGAAGAAGAAGAAAAAGGAAGAAAAGATTCATTTTTAAAAGGCAATATGCCTTTTCCACATAAATTGGAACACTTTCATAATCGGTAATGTTGGGATGTTCAAAATTCTAAAATATCTGTATATCATATCACATCTTATCTTTCATTATTTTTTCTCTCAGGCTCACAGTTTCTTCTCCACAATGCACAAAGACAACGTATGCTAACTGGCATGCCAGGTCAATTTGCTGCTATTTATTTGGGACTAAGTGAGTAGCTAGTGAGTTAAGTTGACAGGCGGTTAGTAAAACTTGATTCTTCAAAGTCAGAGTTGGGTTGATAAGAGGTCATATTTCACTACTTGGAAAATCATTTGAGTAATGCAAAGTTAAACAATTCTTATTGGCCATTCCACCCCCACCCTTTATACATATATATTGGTGTGTCGAGGTGATTTTAATGCAGCCAACAAGGTGCAACATCCGGTATTTTTCTTTTTGTGTATTCCAATTTGATTTGTGTTTTCCATACCCATACAATAGTTTGATAGTTCAAGTTTCAGAAGATTACAGTACACAACTATCAAAGTGTTATAAATGGTCGAAACTATCAAGGTGTTATAAATGGCCGAAACTATGCAACTGGTGTACATCAAGAGCAAACTACTGTACACCATAAGCAAACTACTGTAGTTTAATGGTTCAAGTTTCAAAAGGTGATGCGTGTTGTCGTAAGCACGCCAAATTAGAATTTATATGCACTCACTTACATTCTAAAAATATTTAAAATAATACAGTAGTGGAAGTAAGGGTCGAAACCCATAGGGACGGTCGTAATATTATTTATTCTTCTTTTTAGTTATTATAAAAAATTATTATAAATATGAAAACTAAGATTTGGGTGGGTTTTATTTTTCACTGATCAAACTAATCAATTGACTGAATATAAACTAAAATAATCTAAACATATGGAAGAAATAGATTGAGGCGTTTTCTTATGTGATAAAAAAAAAATAGAGAGGTCGACTAATTTTATTCTAACTTTTTAGGATCAATCATATGATATCATATGGATCGTTATTTAGATAGGTTTGACCGTGATACCTTTGGACATAAAGTATCACATTCGCTAGATTGCAAATTACCAATGAGGTTGTATAATTAACCTAATCTATCTATCCCTATCATACCGATGAGCTCGTATGTCCTAAAAATAAATAAATTAATAACAATGAGCTTAAACTATATAGGTTCATATGCAACCAATCATAACGCCATAACAATGAGTTTAAATCATGAATTTTTATTTTGTTACTAATATAATCACATAGCGCGATTAATAGATAGATTATGCCATCAATAGGTGATCAAGCTATTTGATTTCATAACATATAATAGATTAATGTCAGATTTCGTGCATCAATCTTAACATACGAAACCGATTTTGGTGATTTAACTCATCTCATGATTCGTATTAGCTAAAATTTCATTAATCTATCCCCACTGTATAATTACTCACTAATTATGTCAAACATCATCACATACATCATCATTACATGCATTAGCACAACCATAACTGGAAATGAACAGAGAAAGAAGGATAATACAGCATAGAAGAATGAAGATACGATGACGAATTGAAGAGATCCAATAATCTAAACTAAGATTTTGAGAGGACAAAGGTGACCGAAAGGTCTTGAAAAACAATCCTACTCTCCTTCAAAATGAAGAAGATACTAGGGTATTTATAGAAAACCCGAAAACAAATCCAAAATTTAAATAAAACAAACAAATCTGGGATGCTTACCTATGTAATGGTCGTTACAGGCCCTCTATCACGGCAGTTACACAGCTTGATTCTCCAGAAAACACAATGCAGGGCTTTAACGACCGTGACACTTAAGTGTAACGGTCGTTACACGGTCAAATGGTCGTTACAATGGAAAGTTTTGGTCGTTATAGCTCAGAAACATATCCATTTAGCATCGAAACATCACCTACCTTCTCTTCACATGTTAATGTCACTACAAATGATTCCTCTTTAATCTGTTCGCATCAACTAGCCAAACACCTTTCACAAACATTGGTATCTAAAAGCTTGTTTGGTAGCACTAACTGGGACTACCGATTAATGATAGTTGAGGAATTAATCAACAATCCCCAACATGAGCACTCGATTTCATCTCATGTCCATTGGCCTTCCAATGTTCTAACAAGAAGGATTTGCATTAGCAAATCCATATGTTGCAAACTTGGAAGTGGTCATAGTCATCGACATAGTGATGGTTGCAAAATTTTGAACTTCTATGAGCAGTGTGTAGATGACATGCAAATACTTCTAGCAAGAATTGTGAAACCATGATTGTGCCTCTTGCCAAATTTTCTCTGTGGAGTGATCTCATCATTATTTCTTCTGTTTCTTTTCCTCATTTGGTTTTGTCTTGTGGGAAATGGAAATAGAACCTGTTTAAGAATTACTTTATGAAGCTCCTTTTTTTTTTTCCCCTTTCCCCTCTCACCAAGGTTTCTGCAACTTTTCCACAGGTTCTCCCAGCTGTTAAGGTAAAAGAGAAAGGCAGACAGATTGGGAGGGATGTCATCAACGATGTTCTTTCCAGAACTCAATCTAAACAAATACTTGCAATGGCTTTTAGACAAGTGGTAATGCATCAGCTTTTGCATGTCGAATTGGATTTCTTCAAGCCTGGATCGGAAAGAAATATGAAGGACCTTGAGGGTCCTAGAGAGGTTAGTCTTTCTTTTTTCCCAACAAGTCGTAAACTTGGTTTTAATATATCGATAGACTATTATTAATATTTAACATTTTTTAAGTCATTACATGTAAACTTTTTAAATATATATTTTATAAATTTTGTTGTTAATCTTATATTTCGGGCAATTTATTATTGAGAATAATATATAAATGATTATTCTTTTTCTGAATTGAATATCCATATTGTTTAAGATTATTGAAGATGAGTATCAAATTTTGTATTGATTCATAATAAAAGAAAAAAAAATGATACCCATTCTTATAAGAAATACATTATCCAATTTTAATTTTAAGTTTTTATTCTAAACATATAAATATTTTGTCTGATCATTTGTGATGATAACTTAAATGAAAAAGGTCATAAACTATGTATATTTTATATTTATTTTTACATTTGAAACATATTGGATTTCAAGAAAAATGAAGTATTAATATATATTAAATATTTTTAATTTATAATCATAAATGAGAAAGGATTTAATGTATGACCAATCAAACTTGGTATCAAAGAAAATCAAACTTTGGTACCAAAAAAGGTGAATGTAACTTTATATATTTAAATAGAGGTTTTCTCTCAAAGTTCAGAGTTGCATTTTTATTGCTACTTCTGTGTTGTAATGTTATAGGGTCATTTCTGTTCTGCAGGTGCAACATGTTACTGATAGGTTCAGTTCTCTTGTGCCTTTGCTATCAGCAGGTTCCTGTTTCTTTTAATGTCAGATCCTCGGACAAGGGGCTCATATTGTCTCTTGCAGAGGTTGTTTGCATGTTTGTGCTTGATACAACTCACAAGCATTTTAGTGGGGAATCGTTAGCTACAGCCCTGATCAATTTCTTCTGTTGGCTTTCAAAAACAAAAAGGATTTCGTCAAAAGATTCTTCGGCTCGTATACAAGTGAATGAGGATGAAATTCTTGAAAATGCCAGAATCCTACTTCAAAATTTCCGCACTTTGAAAGGAAACTCCCAGATCCAAGATAAACATTCGACATATTGGTTTGCCTCTTCTCTTTGGAATAAACTGGAAAAGATCGGTGGATCTGAGTTTAGTAGTTGGACAGCTGAGTTTGTCCCTTATTATAAACTACAAATAAATGCTTCCAGATATTGTGGCGCAGAATTCGGTGGATGGGAAGAAGCTAATGGAAATATACGAGAAGCTCTTCTCACCCACTCCCAAATGGTATTCTCTTCAACCTAGTCACTTTGAGTGGTCGTGGATCAAAAAACAATTGTCATCTCTATGAATTTCTCAAGCAACCAATGCAAAGGAAAACATGGAAATATGAAATATCAACGTGCACGTGTTCTGTGTAGTATGGTGGATTTGCATTTGAGTGTTTTTTTCCCGATCGTTCCTTGCATTTTATATCCAACGAGTTGCAAAAGCATTTTATGAAGCTGATTTGGAAGTTGAGTATAGACTGGAGCTTGGGTATTCCGGTAGTCCGTGGCATGTAAAAATGGCTTATGAACTGTCCTTGATACTTATCCTTTGTCTGTAGTCAAGAGATGTGGATTGTTTTGTCCGGTGGTATCGTAGTGCAACCTTATTGTTTCATGCCAATTTATATCTCTGTTGGATGTTGGATAAAATGTTATAGATCTATGAATCCTTGAATCCTCTAAGTTGGCTTTGTTTTCTCACTAGTGTCTATGTGGATGTGCTATGCCTGTTAGTACTGTACAATTGTAAATAAAGATGACACTGATGGGTTTTTTTTATTAGCCATTTTAGTTTCGGACACTTACGAAGCCCTCTTGTTACAATATCTCGTGTGGGAGTGGGTGCTATATCTTTCTACTGTTCTCATGCTTGATGAGCTGCGGACATGTTTCTGAATTTCTTCAGCTGAGAAAATAGCTTGCTCACCTAACAATAGTGCGAATTATTTGCAGGTTGCTTTAGCTGACATTCTGGATATGTTTTTAGATGATCGATACACTCTCCCCAATAAAGAGCTTCCATGTGGGACTCTGAAAAATGTTAGGAAGATGACAAACAACAAGGTAGAGCAACTACCGAACTCCTTTTCCTCTTTTTTTCGAAGTTTGTTAGTGGGATTTAGCGGTTGCATTCAGTTTTTCGTACATTCAAACAGATCACCGTGATGAATAAACACGAGGCAAGGTTTTTACTCCTCTGGTGTCTTTAAAAAGAGTTCCAGGAAAGATCACATGGACTCAGCTGTAGTATTGAAGGGATGATTGTTGTCTTCCTCATCCCTTGAAAACTTGAAGCACGTTTGAAGTAGAATAAGTAATGGAGTGACTCCTGTTGCCCGTCAAGAACCGTTCACATTTTGTGACATCGACTTGTTTATAATCTTAAGAGTATTGGAGAAATCTGTCATTATTCGAGGATAACAGATTGGATTTGATTTTTCACGAAGTTGAAAGTAAAGTTGGTGCGTACATCCAGTTTAGCTGTTTGCAGTTATCTGTAAAGGTTATCATTCTTTCATTCTGTATAACTTGAATCTCAATTTCTGAACATATGGGTTGAGTGACTCTGCTTTGAATACTCAGGAAAAGTAGTATTCTCTCACTTTTATGTGCTTTGAATTTCTAGAAATGTTATCATGTAAAAACTAATTTGCGATCACGTCTCCTCCTTCTCAACCATTTTTATTCTTCATGTATCGCATCGGTCTCCAGTGTATGGACAAATACTAAATGCCCAACTCCTAATGTTATGCATTTGTTTCTTCTTATTTTTCTGATACAGAGAAAATATCCTTTGTGGGGCCTTCTAATGACTGCGGTAGCCAGTGCAGTATTCTCCGTTGCCCTGGCCGTGTCGTGGCAGCTAGCCTCACGTCATCTGTTTCCCAACAAACAAAGACACCCAGCGGATTATAACACACTTATCTCATCTGCGGAATATAACACACATATCTCACCTGAAGCCACTGGTGCCCAACATCTTTCATTGGAGACGATGGAGGAGACATTAGAGGGGACTATGCTGGCCACTTCGCTGGAGACTTCAGAGGAAGGTACAAAGGTATGCGGGAAAGTAGAATATGCAGCTCACCTACTGTCCTAAACCTGCATTGCTTTCCTTCCGCCCTATTAGGTTCTGAAAGAAAAGTTCATCGTTCAGTGAGATATGAGATAACCTACCTATATTGTTGTTTTTCTATAGTTCACCCCACTTCCGAATAAGACGTGACAGTGCTAGGTAGAAGGTAGCTGCAAAAAGCCACAAGGATATTTCCTTGTGGTATGTTAGTGTGGTAAATTGTCATAAACATGCAGCCCACCCCTTATGGTGCAATAAATTCTTGTAGGAAGAAGAAAGTAGTATATTGATTTAGTTGGCGATGCTTTAGCATAAATAAACGATTGAAATTTAAAAATTGTAGAAGGAAAAGAAGTAATCATTTTGTCTCATTTGTCATGCAGTCTTATGGACTGATTATCAAATTCTCTTCTGTTGAATAAGTTGCATATATATTTCCAAAATGCTCATTTGCTTCACCTGAAACGATGTTTTCCATCTTAATTGGTTCTTGTTCTTCATTTTGATAATCAGTTGGAAACTTTTTGTGCTGAAATTGTAAGAAAGATAAAGGATTCTTATGGATGGGGTGGAATTATAACATCCAAACCTGGTTTGGGTACCTGGATCGGCGAATTACCAGGCTATTTCAAGAGCAACCATGAAAGTGACAACAGTCCTCAAGATGAGCAAGTCAAAGAACCACCTCTGGATATTGCTAGCTATCAGGTTTGAGTTTATAGTTCACCTCTCTTGCTAATTCTGCGCGGTTGCTCTGAGTGATGGATGCATATTGTCGTCCCATTGTATTGGAAGCAGGTGGTTCTCTCACTTGAAGGTAAAATCGTCGGCTTCCAACCTACAAGCGGTGTTGCTGTAAACAACTGGGCAGCCAATCCATTAGCGAGAGAGCTCTATGGGGGAAAGCGGCTTTCTCCAGGTAAACATAACAAACTGTTATTGCCATTCCCCCACAAACCCACCCCGATCACCGCCCCCAACCCACCACCACACACATTATCCGAAAGCACCAAAAGCACCAATTTTGATAGTTTCAATCCTTTCCATTCATGTAGGCTTGTTTGAGCCTCGACTGCAGATCAGCAAGCCAGATGGAGTTATCGTCCTCGAGTTGCTGATGTCTGTGAATCCAGACGCCTATTTTGCATTGGCAAGGCCAGCACAGTTACCTTTCTCTACGAGTTGATGTTCTATTCAATTTCTTCATTATAAATCCTGGTTGACATTCTTTTTTAATAGAATTAAGGAGTCTGGTGGAGTCAATTTTATGTCAACCCGATTTTGGTGTCAAATTCCTGGTCAAGGTTACTAGTATAAGAGTTGGTCAACACCAACTGTCATGGTTGAAATAGGGGGCTAACTTGCAACAGCTTAATCAAGCTTTCTTCGATAAAAGCAATGACAAGATTCGTTGTAACAACTTCGAATTACCTCAACCCCTATTCATTTGCCAAGCCACAACACTTTAAAGGCTAATTATCATCATATAGGGTAAACATATCTTGTACACATTCCACTAAGAAAAGAGTATAATCAGGTGATAAAACGCCACAATTTGCTATGCAATGAGTAATTTGCAACTAAATTACATTATGTATGGTTTAATAATAAAATATCACACTATGTACGGTGATTTTCATGTAATTACTGTTGAACTTATGTTGAAGAAATATGTGAATCGATAGTCGTTGGATTACGGGGTTGATGAGGAGGTCGATCAAGCGGGTTGTTATCGCATTGATACTATTGCGATAGTTGTTGGATCAACTATGTCTGGTCGTCAATAGGTCTCGCTTTCTTCGATCTCTCGTCACACCACACTACCTCGTCAGGCTTGTCGTCCTTCTTGGTGTATGTTTTCTCAAACACCTTAATCTTCTTTGCGTTTCTCTTCAACTCTTTTACCTGAAAACAATCAATAAGATATCGATCATACATTCATTTCAATCGACGACAAAATTAAAGAAATAAATTTATGCACAATTGAATTTGCTTAATTAAACAAATTACTTAACATCTTCAAGTCGATACTCACCGTAAACACCGATCCCTGCGAATGCTTCGTCTCACCTTTATTTCTGTTCTTCTGAGCATGCTATGATCGTTTTTGAAACTGTTTCGTCTTTCATATCACCTTAAGAGCCTCCTCTGTCTTGTCATCGCACCAAAGCATCTTCTTCCCCTTTTGCACAGGTTTGTTTTAATTTGTACGATGTCACGAACCCGATCGATCATCTTTGCAATCATAACCAATTATACTACCCTTCCAACGACCAACACAATCACAACATCCTTCCATTCAACATATTTCAAGCATCAAAGACAAAATCAACTATCAATCAACTCTATTATCATCGACCTAATCACAAACACAATCACAATCTTCATCCATTCCACATATTTCAAGAAACCCTAGATAGAGACACTCTCGATCCCTCCCAATACAACCAAATTGCCATAATCTTCGATAATGCATCAACCACTAACACATCAACAACTGAATCACAAGAATAATTGAGGATAAATTGAGATAAGTTTAGAAAATCACTTTGATTTTAGGGATTTAAGAATTATGTACTCTCTTAAGGTGGCTTCTTGCTCCCGGTCGTCTCCGATTAAAGGGTCAAACAGAGATAGTATACACCACGAAGAAAGATCTGAGGGAGTCCGGCGATAGACGACAACCTGTACTTGGCCTTGTCTATATCGGTTCGACTCCGATTAAGGCTGCAGGCGCCAGAAGGTGACGGAGGATGAGAGGGGCGGACGATGAGAGATCAGATGGGGGTGAGAGGTAACAGAGGCGTGATCGGATTGCGGTGGTGTGTGAGTGTTTGTTTTTCTCGGGCAAAATGAGGGAGAGAGAAAAAAGATCTGATTTCTGGGATAATTAGCAGGTTACGACGGAAAAAATATTCCCGTCTCTAATTTGCAATGCAATGGTTTTTTTTTTTTTTTTTGTCTCTGATTTACGACGGACAATAAAACAGACTAAATGATGGTAGTCGCTATATCGTTGTTTTTCTGTAGTGGATAGAAGGTTTGATTGATATTGTGGGACGATCAAACGTTATTTTTTGAATAAATATCGTGAAACATGAATGTTAGCAAACTTTACGTATTATAATCGTGTGCTAATAAAAAAAAATTGAGTGGAAAATGAAAAAAATTGAGCAAGCACCCAACTTTTATCAATAAAATGAGCTATAAGGCAAATAAGCCCCTCGGAAGTGATAGATGTCCACACATCGCTAGTAAGTCATATTCTTCCTGGACTCCCATACAAGAAAAGCTTGATTCTCTCCTACTCCCTCATATAAATCTTCAGGCACTCAGCTTTTGCAGTGTTTCTAGTATATGTTTTCACATCATGTTCAAATAATAATGAATATCCCTATTGCCATCATGCTCAACAAATGTAAAAGGATAGTTATGCTTGATGATTGCAGCAAGCCACTTTCTCGCGATAGACTTCTTGAACAATCTTCTTCGAGCGTAACCCAGCATCATGACTTACGAGCATTATCGACCCAATTTTTCCACTGTTCAAAACAGGACATTTAGAATTATATGGATATTTAAATTCTTTATCCTATGACCGTTAGAGCCATCTCCTATTGCATAAGTTGCAATGCCACAATAAATACATCTAGCTCTCAGTTTTCTCGTGGTTTCATCAGTATATTTTCTGAAATGATCTCCAATATCTGAATGTTTACGTATTTCACCTGTGGTAGTACTTTTAACAGTACTATTAGATGACAAACGCATGTCGTTAGCTTCACGATCTTCCTCATTGCCCGACTCTAGATTGATAGGGATGCTTGAGCTGAAAGAAGAATCCATCTCGAAGCCTAAAACAACAAAAAGAAGAAATCAGTTTGGGATATGCAGTATAAACACAACCATATCGACAACTCCTAAACTAATGAACTGAGCAGGGCGACACATGAAATCCCGCAAAAGTATATACATGAACTGTGAACTGACCAAGACAATACATGAACTGAGCAGGGCGATTGGTTCCTTCTATGTCAATCTCGCCAACTAAGACTAAACACGATACATTAAACATTCACACTTACAAGATTGGCTTAAGTGCTCATCAATTATGCAAAATTTTCCACACCACCATGAAATTATTGGACAAAAATCAAATCAATCAAAACTCCTTAATGATATCAACGAACTTGCGAAAAAGATACCACTTTGATCGATTCAATGCTAAAATCACAAAGCACACATCACTCAAAACTTAAAACAGAAACCAACCCTCATAATAAATCTGAAAAGAATATTCAACTGTACCACACAGTTGAAAAGAATTTATTTAAAGAGTTTTAAAATCATTCTAATTCACTCAAAAATATATGAAAAGATTTAAAACATCATAAATAATTTAATTTTTTTTCAAAACATTAGAATCTTTTTAGAAAACATTAAAATAATGATAAAACACACGAAAACACATGAAAATATTTAAAACACTATAAAATAATCTCACGTCTTTACAAAATACAAGAATATCTTTAAAGAGTCTTAATATGACTCTAGATACTAAAAACAACATGTCATCTTAAACAAATGAGCATTCATTTGATAGAAGAAAATTTCATATTCGAGCAATTAATGCATTCACAAAGCATATACGAAAAATCAATATTTTTTCACCTTCTCCAGCTTCGACATCCCTTTTTTTTTTTCTTTGTTTTATTTATGTATTTATTTATTTATTTTTTGGTGAAAAGTTTGTTGGAAAGCTTACTTCGTCTTAGTTTTCTTATGCTCAAGCAACATCAACTAAATGAATATACATATTCCTCTTCTTCTTCTCAGCATTTATTCGGGAAAGGGGTGAATACAACATACCACATGAATTATCATATTGTTAACGTCGTAGAACCTTGTGTAGCCATATATGCTACCTATAAGTCGTCTCAGATCTTAATCGAACGCGTGGCTGACTGGGTGAGGAAGAGAACATATGTGTAGGTTATCCCATCAGATAGGTCTGCGAAAAGAAAATGATGAAGGTTTAGGATGATAGATGAGCTTCATAGTGTACTTCATACACACCTACGACATAAGATGTTGGGCACGATTAGCTTGGGATAAGAATAGCACTAATGATAATAGAAATAGTTATATTTGAACTGAAAAAAAATAATTAATTTGCTATTCTTAGTGTAAATTTGAGAAGTGTAATTGACGATCTTTTTCCAGTGATATCGATAGTATATTTTAACATTGTTAATTTTTTGGTTTATTTTCGCAATTATCAGTACAACACTACGCAATTATCAATACAACACTAAATCAATTTTCCCCTCCACACTTGTCGAACTTGATGAGATGTAAAAAATAGGTTTGCTCTCCCTATGTGATAAGTATAACAACAATGTAACCGACGATAAAAATTTAGAAAATTCTTGTAGGATACACATTTTATAAAATGTTTTCTAAATCATATAACATGTAAAAATAATCCCATTTTCTTATAATTTCAAAATTTTCCAAAACAAACGCACGTTTTTTTATTACCTGGGGCTCTTCAGGCTCCCTGTGATGATGTTGCTCCCCCTACTCAGGAGCATCGGAAACGACCTCATCATCATCACCGTCATTCATGTCAGAGGTTTCCTGAGTGGCTTCTTCATTATGTTCATCTTCATCTGCTGCTGCTGGTTGCACATGTGAAGGAACTGATGTGAGTTCTCTGTACTCACCAAATGTCTCTGACATCTTGTCGTTATCCAGATCTACATATGTTTGGCCTTCATAAAACACAACATCTCTGTATCTGTCATCACCGTCATTCATGTCAGAGGTTTCCTGAGTGGCTTCTTCATTATGTTCATCTTCATCTGCTGCTGCTGGTTGCACATGTGAAGGAACTGATGTGAGTTCTCTGTACTCACCAAATGTCTCTGACATCTTGTCGTTATCCAGATCTACATATGTTTGGCCTTCATAAAACACAACATTTCTGCATCTGACAATTCTCTTCTTTACCGGATCCCACAATCTGTATCCAAATTCCTCATCTCCATATCCAAGGAAAATGCACGGAGTTGCCTTGTCATCCAACTTGGTTCTGTGCTCCTTTGAGATATGCACATATGCTTTGCATCCAAACACTATCAGATGAGAGTATGTCATATTCTTCTTTGACCATACTTCTTCTGGTATCTCAAACTTCAAAGGCTACGGATGGTGACCTGTTTATGAGGTAGCAAGCTGTTCGAACTGCTTCTCCCCAAAACTGCTTTGGCAACTTTGTCATCTTCAGCATGAATCTGACTCTCTCTAAAATGTTGCGATTCATTCACTCAGCGACGCCATTGTGCTGTGGGGTACCAGGTACTGTCTTCTTATGTCGGATTCCATATTGAGCACAATATGCTTTGAACTCTCTGGAGGTTTACTCTCTACCATTGTCAGAACGGAGACATTTCAGTTTCTTACATGTCTCCCTTTCAACCATGACATGGAACTCCTTAAAGTAATTAAACACCTGGTCCTTCGTTCTCAAAAAGTAAACCCACTCGATGCATCATCAATAAAAGTCAGAAAATATCGATTGCTACCCAATGACTCCACCTCAAAGGGACCCCACACATCAGAGTAAACTAAATCCAGCACATTCTGTTTTTTCTTTCTGATGTTTGACTAAAAGAGACTCGATGTTACTTACCAAACAAGCAATAATCGCAGGGATTCAAAACCTCATCTTTTGTTGAGGGAATTAGAGACTTCCTCGTCAGAATTTGCAGTCCTTTCTCACTCATGTGGCCAAGGCGCTGATGCCACAAATTTGGAGAGGTTTCGATTTGTACTGCATTCAGTTCATTCTTGAGCACCTTCATGTAGGTTCTGTATAGGGAGTACCACGACTTCCCTTTTGCTACAACCATCGGTCCCTTACTGAGCTTCCATATTCCATCTCCTAGATAATGTTTGAACCCATCTTTGTCCAATGCATCACCCGAGATCAGATTTAGGCCAAAATCAGGAATATGCCGCACGTCTTTCAGTGTTAACCGGCATCCCACATCTGTCTGTAGGCATATATCACTAATACCCACAATAGTCGAATGGCTAGTGTTACTCATCTTCACTGTACCAAAGTCTCCAGCTTTGTAGGTCGTGAAGAACTCTCGACTAGGTGTAGTATGATAGCAAGCACCCGTATCAACTATCCACTCAACTCCTTGGTGACCTTCAACATGTAAACACTGATCCCCTTCACAAGAGAGAATCACCACATCATTTGCAGATAGCACGACTGTTGTGTTCTTATTGTCATCATCATTCTTCTGATTCTTGTCCTCATTCTGTAATCTTTTCCAGGCTCTAAAATTCCTCTTAATGTGACCTTCTTTACCACAATGGTAACATGCTCTTCTCTTAGACTTTGATCTGCCTCTGGATTTGCTATGGCCTCTTGATTGTTGTTTGTTTTCACCTCTCCCCCTGTTCTCCGTGACTAGGGCATGTGAATCATTGGTACCAGCTGAGTTTCTTCTTGTCTTCTCGTTGAACAAGCTGCTAGTAACTGTACTCAAATTGACCACACCATTTGGAGCAGCATTACTGATCGTCATAACCAAGGTCTCCCAACTGTCTGGCAACGACCCCAAAAGCAACAAAGCATGTAACTCATCTTCATTACTGACAACTGATTGATTAAGCTTTGGAACTCATTTAGATGATCTGCGACATTGGTACCTTCTCTGAATTTCAGATTTACTAGCTTTCGGATCAGAAACACTTGTTCGCTGTAGTTTTCTACTCGTACAGTGACTCCAGTTTCTTCCACAACTTGTGCACGCTGGTCTCGCTCGTCATATGGTGGTACACACTGTCATCGAGCCACTGTCTGATTATGCCAACCGCTTTCCGGTTGTATTTTGTCCAATCACTCTCGGACATCCCATCTGGTTTTGCACTGTCGTCTTCAACCTACTCATACAAGTCCTTGTAGTAAAGGAGGTCCTTCATTTTGGATTTCCAAATCTGCCAATTGTTGTTTGTCAACTTGATCATGGTGCCACTACCATCCATTGCAACCTACAAAAGCACTCTCAAAGAAACCCAGCTCTGATACCACTTGTTGGGATTTCACTAACTTATTTGCGGAATAATAAGGATCACATCACAAAGACACAAGATTTAACGTGGAAAACCCTCCCAAGTTGGAGAGTAAAAAACCACGGGACGCATACCGGCAAAATCCACTATACCAACAAACGGGTATAATTTTTCTCTCAAGTTTTAAACCTAAACTTGAGACACACACTAGAAATAGAGATAAAATGTAAGGGAGATAACAATACTGGTGACTACCCGCTCCAAAACCCCAATTTAATTCAAACCCTAAATTTAAAATAACAAGAAATACTCTTCTTAGAGACGGTAAGGAACTCAGTAGATGTAGTGAAATCGAAGAGCTCGACTTGCTCTCCGTTTTCTCCTTCTTCACCGCCTTCTATTTCTCTCTGTATCTCCTTCTATTTCACTATGTATCTTCACCGTGGTTGTTCCTCATTTGAGATGAAGCTGCTGTTTTTTTTTTTTTTATGTCTCAAGTTTCGTTTTTTCAGCAAAAGCAAACTTTTCCAAAAGGTCTGATGTTTTAACTGCCTAACCATTATATTGGGCTGGACCTATCACAAGGCCCAACACCCCCCCCCCCCCCCCCCCCCCCAAAAAAAAAAAAAACTGGAGAGAGGTCTTTTCACGAGTTGATCCTGATCCAGCTTGTCCATTGGGCCTTCTTGTTGCATTTATATAAACTTGAGTCAAGGCTGAACAATAGAATTATTGGAACTAAAAGGATACATTCTAAGATGGTGTAGCAACTCTTTGTGCTGTTTGACTCGGTAGAACTTTTGTGAGCACATCTGTAATCTGAGCATTAGTAAGAACATATGCAAGTGATATGAAACCTTCGAGGACCTTATCCCTTGTTAAGTGAGCATCGATTTCGATATATTTTGTTTGCTCATGAAATAGGGGGTTTTCAGCTATATGAATTGTTGATACATAGTCACAAAATAGATAAACAGATAATAAGTCTGTGACATCTAATTCAGCCAATAGCCTATATATCCAAGTGATTTCTGAAGCAGCTTGAGACATAACTCGATACTCTGCTTCAGATAAGGATTTTCGATACTGTGGTTTGTTTCTTACTTTTCTAGTTTATAGGTCTTTCTCCAAGAAGCAGGAGGCACCTAGTCACTGATCTTCTTGTTGTTGGACACGATGTCGAATCCGAATTACAAAATGTTCTTAAGGAAAGCTTAGGACTTGCTTTACGTAAAGTATCTTGACCAGCACTTCCCTCTATGTAACTGAGCAGATGATGAACAGCTTCAAGATGGCGTTCTATGGGTTTCTGCATGTATTGACTTAATGTCTGCACAGAATAAGCGATGTCAGGCCTGGTATTAGTTAAAAATTAAGGTTATCAATAATCACTCTATAAAGAGTTGGATCTTCAACGTATGGTGATCCATCCTGTGCTGCCTTCAAATTTATAGGCAATGGAGTTGAAGGAACTCTTGTGCCATGAAGTGGAAAGCTTTTAGGCACCTCCTTGGTGAATTTCTTTTGTGTAAGGATGACACCCCCTATTGTAAATCTTGCTTTCAAACCTAAGAAATTATGCAAACGACCAAGGTCTTTAATACTGAAAATATGATTCAGATACCTTTTGAGTTCTTCAATTCATCTAACGTCTAACCCTGTGATCAAAATGTCATCTACATGGATGGCTACAACAGTAATATGCATCGAATCCTTTGATATAAATAAACAATAATAATTCTTTGATTGTATAAAACTTCTTGATTTCAGTACTTGTGTTAGACTATTAAACCATTGTCTTGAGTCTTGTTTTAGGCCATATAACGAGTTATTTAGCTTGTAAACCTTATTTTCAGGATTATGTAAACCAGGAGATGTCTTCATATATACATCTTCAGGTTGGTCTCCATGTAAAAAGGTGTTATTTACATCTAATTGATACAATGGCCATTGTTTACTTGCAGGAACAGCTGTTAGGGTTTTTACTGCAGTCATTTTAACTATCGGAGAAGAAGTTACATGGAAGTCTTGTCCTAATTTTTGAGAGCAACCGATAGCCACTAACCTAGCTTTATATCTCTCCAAAGTTCCATCTGATTTTAATTTGACTTTATACACCCATTTAGATCCAATTGATTTTCTTCCCTCAGGTAGATGTACTAAATCCCATGTTTTGTTCATGGAGTCATTTTGATTTGACTTTATACACCTATTTAGACAAAGTTTCAAGTTCAGTGTTCATTGTATTTATCTAGTGAGGATGACTTCTTTATATGAGTTTGGTTCACTAAATCGATGACTTCTTTATACACCCATCTGCTATACACTGTTATAGTCGTCTCCTATACATAGATTAATACGATTAATCTCATGTTACATGTTTGAAAATCTTGAAAATATGAACGTCATGACAGTGACCTGCTGTTCATGGAAATTAATATAATTAATTTCATAAGTACATGCTTGAGAGTCCTGAGAATCCGAAAATCCTGAATACGAGAAAATACTTGAGAATCCTGAATATCCTGAAATCTTGAACATGAAGAAATTCTTGTAAATGACAATAAATGATAGAGTTATGGATCCTGAACCAGCCAGGGAGGGTGTGAGAATTTCCTTCGCGTGCACGCAATTACGTCTATTGATTGCCTGATTGGTTATAATTAATCATCTTGAGTCTTCTGTAGAAAATCCTGTTTGTTTAATTGTTATTAGTATGGTCATACTAGTAACATATTAAATTCCTGCTGTAACTTCTCTCATGTCAACAATCTGTAAAAGCCACTAGAATCAATATGACATGACATGAAATACATGAAAAGCATGACATGAACCTGTAAAAATCAGGAGAATTAATATGACATGAAAAGAGCATGTCATTAACTTGTAAAAACCATGAGAATCAATATGACATGATAGAGCATGTCATTAAACTGTAAATATGACGAGAATCAATATGACATGACAGAGTATGTCATAAACCTGTAAAAGTCACGACAATCAAAATGACTTGACATGAGATATATACATAGCCTTAAAATCTTTAATAAAGGCTAGTGATAATGAAACGGGAATTAACCTGTTTGACTTGAGTTATGATTATCCTGTATGTATTTATACATTCCTGTTTGTCATATGGTTGCTCGGTGTTGCTTGCATTGCATCATGTTTGTGCATGGGAAACACATGATATAATAAGTATGCCGGACCCCTGGAATGGATGTGTATCCTGTGTTATTGGGTTTTCAAGCTCACGGTTACATGTTCGTTTCAGGTAATAAAAGGTCGTGGAAAGGATCTTAGCATAACGACGATGACTAGATTCGGTTTTCTGTAATGTTTTACAAATATTTCCAGACGTACGATTTTTATGTAATTTAAGACTTGTAAGTTGGATATTTCTTGTTAGTGTCCTATGTTTCTGATCCTTAAACCCTTTCAAGTTGGATATTTCTTGTTAGTGTCCTATGTTTCTGATCCTTAAGACGGTAACGTCATGTGCCTGACGGTTATTGGACCGAAAATCTTGCTCTAGGAAAAAATTTATCCCTTGGTTTAGGAAGGACAGAAGCATAGAATAAACAACCAAATGTTCTCATGTGAAAATAAGCAAGTTTCTCATTGTACAGAACTTCATAAGAACTTTTATACTTTGAAACACTGCTAGATATTCTATTTAACATGTAAGTTGCTGTTAGAGCACACTCTCCCCAGAATCTAATAGGCAGATTAGATTGAAAATATAATGCTTTTGTTACATCCAATAAATGCCTATGTTTTCTTTCCATAACTCCATTTTGTTGTGGTGTGTATGAACATGATGTTTGATGAAGTATTCCTTTAGAAGTAAAGAATTCCAAGGCTACTATACTATCAAACTTTGAACCATTTTCAAATCTTACTATTGTAACTCTTTTACGGAACTATTTTTTGCCAAAAACAATGAAAAACTTCTGTAAAGGAAAAGCATCACTTTTATGTGACAACCTAGAAAAATCATCCACAATAGTGAGAAAAAATTTGTATCCTTGATAGGTAGGATACTGATATGGCCCCCAGACATCAACATGAAGTAGTTCAAGTACAAATTTTGACTTTATTTCTGATTTAGGGAAACTTAACCTATGTTGTTTTGCTCTAGGACACACATCACATACAGAAAATTTCTTAGTTTGCAGGAAAGAAAGTGACTCAATGAATTTAATTTGTTCGTATGACATGTGACCTACCCTATGATGCCATAAACGTATATCAAACACACCTAATGTACCAGACATAGCAAAGGTCCTGTCTCTATCATCCTTATTTGGTAATGGTTTACTACTAACATGGTAAAGTCCTTCTTTCTCTTTACCAAGCTCCATTTTCTTCCTCATTGAAGGAACCTGGAGTATGCAGTTATTTGAGTCAGGTTTGTTGACTTAATTTTCTAATTAACAGAAAATTAAAACGAAACTCGGATACATGTAATACATTTTCCAAGTATAGATCAAGTCTTATTCTAATTTTTCCTATATGCTGAACCTGCATCTTACTACCATTTGGTATTTTTAAAAAGCATGGTGAGGTTATAGGTTCATAAGATTCAAACAAGGACAGGTATGGAGTAATTTGGTCGCTTAATCCATTATCCAAGAACCACTAATTGTTATGATTAAAAGTCAAGAGACAGGATTCCATACCTGCCAACATAGAGCTTGCTCCATGAGATTTTGAGTTGAATCCCATATGATCTTCTTGCATTCCAATCTATCCCAGAAGTGCTACTAGCTAATTGAATTGCTCCTTGTTACGTCCTTGATTCTGGCATGAACCACCTCCTTTGTTCTGTCCTTTCACATATCTTTCATTCCTTGCATACATGGCTACTGAATCAGCTTGAATACTTGGCAAACTGTAGACATCTCTCTATTTTTTCTCTTGTAAAATCAATTAGTAGGCCCGAGAAATGCTTGGCAATGGATTTATCATGAGGATATTTCCCCTAATAGTCCTATATGAGTCCTTTAGACCCATAACAAACTACATTAGTTTCTGATTCCGTAGAAGATTCATACCAGAAGTGTTTTATTTTGGTGAAATAGGCCGACACTGAAAGGCTTCCTTTACTGATCCGACAAAGACCCCTCTGTGCTTGGAAAATCCTTGCACCTCTGGCTTGCCCAAAACGCTGTTCAAGTTCATCCCAAATTTCTTATGCCGTCTCACAATATGCAACACTTTCTGCGATATCATTAGAAACCGAATGCAAGAGCCAAGATATTCCACCTTGATTCAATGGTGGATCTTGTCTTCCAATCGGTGTCGTTATCTGGTACCCTGCGATTCAAATCCTCATAATTTCAATGATCACAACATTGATATGATCGAGTGAGGCAACGGATTCATCGCATTTCTGTGATAATTGCTTCAATCTAAAATGCAATGATAAAATCTTGGTTGTTGAGGAAGATCCGAAAAGCCACATGAAGTCCATCCCAAATGGCCTTGCTGGTACGTTGATTTAACACTAGTGGCAATACTTCCTCAGACAAAGAGGATATTAGCAAACTCATCAGGCACGCGTCTTGTTGTTTCCATAAAGATGCATTTTCTGCTTCGATGGGGCAAGATATAGTACCATCGACATAACCAAATAATCTTTGGCTTTTGAGAAATGGAACCACTTGTGCCTTCCATAACAAATAGTTTCTTGAAGTGAGTACGCAACTGAAGAAATTGATGTGCTGAAGAGATTGGCGGGTAGAAGTTTGAAATTTGGAAGGTAGGAGGTTGTGATATTTTTGTGGCATCCACTGGTGGTACTAATGGTGATGCAATTTCAGAGCTTCTATCGTCGGCCATAGCTATAGAGATTTTTTTTTTAAAATCACGATGTGAGCCTCTGGAGCTCTGATACCATAATAACACACAGAAGGAGGTTATGCAATTGCACGTCATATTTCATTAGATGAATGACAAGTATATATACAAAGCCTTCTCATGATGATGATTGAGATAGGGATTGAGCAGATAAGATTACAATCTAGGAAAACAACAATACTTAGGATATGAGATTAAAATTCAAAGATATGCTATTAATACAAAGTGTTCAAGATTAGCTTGAGATTTATTTTAGATATTTTCTTGATAGAGGTAGAATATATTTTGTGGTAAATAATATCTTTAGATAAATCTTTTAGTTAGATATCATCAATATACAATTCTCTATAAATAATGAAGGTTATAGAGAGACCGAGAATGAATCTTCTCTAGGGTTTGAGCGAAACATAAGGTGAGATTGAAAGATAGCTGAGAGACGATCATTGTAATCGTGTGATTCAATTAATGGATTATTTCTTGTGGGGGTTTTCTCCCGATGATTGGGTTTTTCCCACGTTAAATCTTGCGTGTTATTGCTTTGTTTCTTGTTTGTGTTGACCAATCTTTGATTATGGAATTCGGATCCATCGGATTCTCGGGTTGAATTTTGATCGAGTTCGTAAGAAGTGGTAATAGAGCGTCAGGTTGGGTCACGCAAAGAAAAGTTCGGATCTTTGAAGGAAAAGATCGTATCTTTGCGTAGATGAGAATACGATGAATATGATGAAGTTCAAGATCGAGCCGTTCGATTAGAAGACGAACTTCAGTATCTGATAGAATACGATCAAGGATATCTTACTCCAGCAGGGACTATCGAAGGCACCCGTTGACATGAACTAGGAAGATTGGAAGAGATCGAAGAGAAGGCGACATCTGTCATTCCCTTGAGTCTCGCGCCAAAGGTGAAATGTCAGATTTTGACGGAGACTTCTTCCAAGGTGTTGTGGGAGAAACTAGAGTCGATCTACATGTCCAAATTATTCTCAAATAAGTTATTCTTGAAGATAGATATATTTGATCTAAAGATGAAGGAAGGAACAGATTTGGACAATCACATAGTAGAGTTCAACAGGTTGGATGACTCAATTAACTAGTTTAGAAGTGACGGTAGATTTCAAAGATCAAGCCTTGATTTTATTGAAGTTGCTTCCTAGTTCCTATGCTACGCTTAAGACAGCCTTACTTGTCGTGAGAAATAATTTGAAAGCTGAGGATGTGATCTCGCGGTGCTTGATGTAAGTTGAACCCAATTCTGCTCAATGATGGAGTAGGCTTAGTAGGTCCAAATCCAAGAGAAGGACGAAAGACAAGTCTCAGGTGGAGTGTTATATTATGCTATAGAGTGTCTAGAGAACAAGAATAAAGGGAGAAAATCAAGTCCTGCAAATGTGGTTGAAGTGAACCACGATAGCGAAGATGAAGACCTTTACATGATCTCAGATTCATCAGATCTTCAAAAAGGTTCTACGGCAAGAACATGTATATATTTAGATTGGTTTGTTGATTCAAGATGTTTTTTTCATGTTTGTCGGAGTGGAGATTTTTTTCATGAGTTTGTACCTAGTATTGAAGACGTCATACAGATGGATAATGGTAAAACATACAAGGTGCTCGAAATAGGTACAGTCAAGATCAAGATGTTTGATAGGACTGTTCGTACTTTGGAAGGTGTCAAATTTGTTCCTAATGTGAGAAAATATCTGATCTTAGTTGGTACATTAGATTCCAAGTGTTACAGGATGTCCGTCAAGTATGGAGTGATGAGGATAGGTAGAGGCGTCATGGCCATGATAAAAGCTCAGAAGGTTGACAACCAGTTTAAGTTGAATGGGAATATGGTTGTGATGAATGCGGTTGAGGAGAATGTGCTTTGAGGACAGTCTTACGAGAATCGAGACGAAAACCAACGTTGGAGTGTCCAAATGCCGAGTGATGGATCAGGTGACACGGTCTCTGGGGATTCGTGTACAAATGATATAGTTTCAGTCAGTCAACAAGGGGTTATCGGATTTGGTGGAGCCAAGGTTGCGGAGTTTAGATTATGTCTGAGTCGAAACATAAGGTGAGATTGAGAGATAGTTGAGCGACGATCGTATAATCGTATGATTCGATTAGTGGATTGTTTCTTGTGGGGTTTTTTCTCCCAACTTTCGGGTTTTCCTCACGTTAAATCTTGTGTGTTGTTATTTTATTTTTTGTTCATGTTGATCATTGTTTGATTGCGGTATTCGCATCTGTCGAATTCGTCTATGGTTAAACTAAGTAATTTGATAGATAGTAAAGGGGGATTCACTGTGACTACAGTGGCCGAAAGGAATCCACCCCCGGGAAAAGGTCAGCGGCCAGAGGGTGGCGAGAGTTCTGTCTAGGTTTCACCAATACTTGGAAAACGATGACCCGTGATTGGCCATTGCGAAAAAGCATTTTATTTGTTTCCGATCCTTTTTCAGAGATATTGGAAATTCTAGAGAGACTCTCCATGAATCTACTTGCAAATCATAATATATACTACTATATAGTTTAGTCCAAATTGTCTTTATTTTTCATTAAAAGAGTACATATAAGGGACACATGAAGTTCATATTCTCCATGCCCTGGCTGGTTCATGATATAATGGCTTCTACTTCTGAAACAGAAGTAATTATCTTATATATCCTTTGTTGTTAATTAGTGGGATATGCTGGCCTCATGGCAACGCCACAGCGACCTCTTGCATCATTGATATTCCTCTGCAACAATAAGTATCCTCCTTGGCCCCATGCCGTTCCCCAGGAGTTCTTAATCAACCAGACCGGAGTTCCATCCCTTGCAACCCCGTAGCCTACTGCGGTCACAAGATGGTTAAGGCTTGTTCCGCAAGGTCCCCTAAAGACACCCCCTTGATAGTGTTTAAGCTGGTAACTCTGGGCATCGATTACAACTGCGACAGGCTGGTGGGCAAGAGCTTGCACCAAAGCCTGTTCATTATTACTTGGGACATTTTGGTAACCACCAATTCTTGCAGCTGCTGGAAGGCCTCTCCTGCATCGTTGTTGGTAGCCAACATAAGGATAGTTGTTATATGTTGTGAGGCCACCATTTCTGATGACAAATTGATAAGCTGATTCAGAAAATCCTCCCCTGCAGCCAAGATCCCTACCACCAGTATCACAGTCCAGGATCTGTTGCTCCGAAAGATTGATCAGTTGGCCTGTGGTGAGTTTATGTAGCCCCTCGATGGTTGCCGCAGTTGAAAAAGTCCAGCAAGAACCTGCACAAATTTTTGAAATGCATAAACTAGATGCATAAAACTAGTTTTTAAAAGAGGATGACCCAAGTACCGAGCTAAATAAAAGTTT